>JABUQX010001700.1:0-7500 GCA_015478945.1 Trachelipus rathkii | reverse complement strand
TTTATCAAAATTGCAAGATGCAGTAGATAAGTACTTTCCTTCTCTTTCCGTTAAGAATCTTGAGTGGATTGTTTCCCATTTCACAAGGCAGATATTGCTGAAGAACTAGATTTCACAGCTACTGAAAGAGACGAACTTAATGATCTCTGCGCTGATTCTTTACTGAAAATTAAACTAGAGAAGACTGACTTATCAGCGGTTGATTTTTGGCTTAGCATACAAAAGGAGTATCCTAACCTAGTAGAAAAAGCCACAAGTTTCCTTTTGCCATTTTCAACATCATACTTTTGTGAACAAGCTTTCTCTACAATGGTCACAATAAAATGCAAAACAAGAAATAGATTGTTGAATCTTCAGGAAAATATGCCTGTTGTGTTATCAAACATCAGACCTAACATACAATATTTGTGCTCCAAGCATCAAGCACAAATTTCCCATTAATCGATTCTAAACAGCAAATTTTAAATTTAAATTTAAAATCTATTATTGTTATTGTTGTTGTTGTTGTTGTTGTTGTTGTGTTATCATTATTATTATTATTATTATTATTATTATTATTATTATTATTATTATTATTATTATTATTATTATTATTATTATTATTATTATTATTATTATTATTATTATTATTATTATTATTATTATTTATTATGATTATTATTGTTAGTAGTAGTAGTAGTATATTTAAAATTGATGCCGATTCCGATTCCGATTCCGATACCAGTCAAAAGTGCCGATTCCGATTCCGATTCCGATTCCAATTCTTTATATATATATATATATATATATATATATATATATATATATATATTTTATATCTTTATATATATATATATATATATATATATATATATATATATATATATATATATATATATTTATAACATATATAGATATATATATATATAGATATATATAATACATAATATATATATATATATATATATATATATATATATCATATATATATATATATATATATATATATATATATATATATATATATAAAAATATATATATATAAAAATGGGCGTAGGCAGGGGGGTTGCGGGGGGTCGCCACCTCCCCCTAAATCTTGGCTGAAAAAAAAAAACAAAACTGTTGATGTTTTGCCAGACGACTTTTTAAAGGGTTAATTAGTAGAAAAACTGTAAAAAAAAAGATACATCAATCGATAGATACTGAAGGAGTGATACTAATTACTAACATATTATAAACATACATATTTTTATAGTTTTAATGTGTTTTCGTTTTCATATTGGCTTGAAGTCAACTAGCTGTGTGCTTTTATTCAGCTAGCTTCTTCAGACAGTATTCTCCGCTGGAACTCTCAGTATGTTATATATATATATATATATATATATATAAATATAAATATATATATATATATATATATATATATATATATATATATATATATATATATATATATATATATATATATATATATATATATAATATGTATATGTATGTATGCTGCTGTAATAACCATTATAATAGCGTATATGTTGTATATATAATATATGTAATATGTAATGCATATAATAATAATAATATAATATATGTATATGTATATATGCTAGTAACGCTGTATAACATGTATATATGTATAATATATAACGTATATAATAACCAATAATATGTGCAGTAATAATATCTATGCTATCTATATTAATAATATAATAATAATAACCTTAATATATGTAGCATAACAACTCTTCTTTATATATATATATGTATATATGTATATATATATATATGCTATATATATATATATATGTATATATATATATATATATATATATATATATATATACTCATATACATACATAACAATAATAATATATTATATAATAATAATAACTGTATATATATAATAATAGCATATATAACATAACATAATAACCAACTATGTATATATATGCTGCTATCGAAGGTGGGCGCGCCTCGCTCTTTAGTCCGCTGGCGGTCGGCTCCGAGGCGGACTGCCAGAATAGGTGCGGACTAGCGGAGGTGCGAAGTCGTCAGGAAATGGACTTGCACGTGTGGATCAAAAAAAGTTTCCGCTCTTTTGTTCCGCACCTTTTTTGAAAAATGAAATATAGTTTACTTATTAAAATTCTTATTTGTTATAATAAAAAGAAAATATAATTTTTTTATTTTAAGTTTATATCTAATTATACTTTTAGTCTAAGACATTGATTTTTTTAATAATTAAACTTCCAAAACTAATCTCAACCTCCTTAAAGGTACCATATAATAAATGACATTTAAATTGATTTTATAGACAGAATGGCTATTACCCTCATCTATAACTAATTAATTATATTGTTCTATATAATAACTAGGCAATCTAAATCAATTATGTGTAAAAGCCAAATATATATGTAATAATAATAATATATATATATATATATATATATATATATATATATATACATAATATATATATATATATATATATATATATATATGTATATATATGTATGTATTTCATAATAACATCATATATATATATGCATACATATATATATACTCTTTCTTCTTATATATATATAACATAACTCTTTCTTCTAACTCTTTCTATATATATATATATATTAATATAAATATATATATAATAATATATATATATATAATAGCCAATTACTGCCCTGTATATATATATATATATATATAACATATACTTATATATATATATGTATAATATATATATATATATATATATAACTTAATAACTGCTTCTTTGCTGCTACTCTTTACTATGCTCTTATATATATGCGCCATATATACAGCTTACTAGAGCACGATACGTAACGTGGCGTCGAGCTCTGCGGGCGTCAGAACGCCATGGATTCTACTAAACGGACGAAATAGACCTTCTTAAGGGTGGACAGGGTGGTCAAAATCAGAAGGGAGGTAGAATGGTTTAGGTGAGGACCTTAAATTGGCAATGGACTGCTGAGTAAACTAACACCCAATACTCCTCTCTCCACTCACCAAGGACATCTTTCCCTTCCAGCATAGGCAGAATTTGTTGGACTTGTTCATAAAATATAATAATACACCTCTCCGTAGTTCTGCGGCTGTAGAGCGAATATTTGGTATTGGTGGGAATATTTTGAGGGCAAAAGAAGTCAGCCTTAACTGCTTTTAATTTTGAAAACCTAATCTTTTTGAAGGTAATATGGATCTCTTGTCCTTTGAAGAAGACATTTGAGGAGGAAGTGGAAAATCTTGAGATTTTTGTAAATATTCATTCAATTTTCATATAATATTATAAATAAATTTTTGTAAGGATATATACTATTTAGTATTTAATATTCAAATCTTTTGTGAAGTCGCACATTATTAGCGGGAGACGTGCGGACTTGCGATTGCGGAGGTTTGATGGTCAGAATAGGTGCGGAGGAGCGCTAGCGGACTACGTTTCCTCGAGGTGCGGAGGTGCGCTAGCGGACTACCCCTAAATGAGGGGGGTGCCCACCTCTGATATATATATATATATATATATATATATATATATATATATATATATATATATATATATATATATATAATATATATATGTAACAACATATATATATATGCTGCTAACTCTTTACACTATCCTCCAATCTTTGCCCCCTAATTCAAATCCTGCCTACATATGTATATATATATATATATATATATATATATATATATATATATATATATATATATATATATATATAATAATAACTCTATATATACTACTATCTTATCCATATAATAATAATAATATATATATATATATATATATAACAATATATATAATAATATATATAATAAATATATATATATAATAATATATAATATATGTATATATATATATAATATATATATATATATAAATATATAATATATATAATAATAATAATATATATATATAATATATATATATATTATATATCCACATCAATCAATTTGCTTTACAGTTAGATCTATAGCGCAAGCCGTAATAGCATATGTATATATATATGTAATAACAATAATAGCAACTTAATATCATACATATATATAATATGTAACTTATTAACTTAATATAATATTATAATATATCTTTATACCTTCTAACTATATATATATATGTATATATTGTATATATATATAAAAAATATATATATATGTAATATATATGTAATATATATATATGTCGTTATGATTAGCCAATAATAATAGTAATAATAGCAAACAGCCATAATAATAATAATATATATACTATATATATTAATAAATATATGTATATAATATATATGTATATATAATAATAACAATATATATATATATAATATATATATGTATATATATATATATTTATATGTATATATATATATATGTATAATAATAACAATATATATATGTATATATAATATATAATTAACAATATAATAATATATATATAATATAATATGTAATATATATATATGTAATAATAATATATATATATATATATAATATATATATATATGCTAATTTTGCTAAATCAACTAATTTTAGATATTTAAAAAACCTTATAAATTAATGTTATAAAAGTTATAACTTATATTTTATCTTTGCCCTAATCATAATATTGATTAATTACCTTTTTTATTAACCACTGCTCAAATATGTTAATATTTAAAAAAAAAATTACAAAAAAATGAAAAAAAAATTCATTTTTGGTTTAAAATTTCTTCCTTTGTTTACTAGAAATGTTAGATCTTGGAAGCAAAAATTATCATTGTTATTTGTAGTCAAAGCATGACTCTTAAATTGTAGTGCAAGTGCAAAAACATTAACATTTCTCCCGTTTCTGAGTGCATCCGATTTTTTTAAGAGAATAAATTGATCCTCCAGTTCTGAACAGTCTTACACTTTCACGGAAAAGGGGGGAGAGCTTAAATATTTTCTAGCAAGGACACCCAAATGCTGAAAGGTACCTTTATTCGATGACCACCATTGTAAGGGACTTTCCGAATTTTTAATAAGTTTCATATTTTTATATTGGCTGATTTCTACTTTTATAACATCTTCAATTTTTTCAATATATGTGTCTTTCTCCTTAGGAATGAGTTTCTTTGGTGTTTTTAAAGTCTTTTTCTCTTTAAATTCCGAAAAACAGCTTTCAAAACTGAAGTTAAAACTATTATCTTCAGTATCACCTTTTTCGTCCTATTTTGTTGAAAAATGAGAGAAGAATCTGAAGATTGGTTTAAGTAGTGGAAACTGTTTTCCTTTCCTTTATACAACATATATCTAAGCACATCCATTGCTTAAGAATATCTTCCACTTTTATTGTTATATTCATCTCAAGGAATGTAGTTTTAAGCGTGGATCAAGATAGGTAGTAAGCACAAGATTCTTATCAGTAAAGTAGATGCTGAATCTATTTTTTGCTGAATTTTTCCATGCTGATACTGTAGACCAGTCCCTCAAATAGTCCTTTTTTCTGACTCTTTTAAAAAAAAACTGCAAATCACTTTCATATTTGGGATTATTTTCTATGCCATGATTCAATGTGGCTCAATAAATTTGTATAATAAGTTTTAATGTTTCATATTTTTTTATATTGGCTGATTTCTACTTTTATAACATCTTCAATTTTTTCAATATATGTATCTTCTTTGCTGTTTTTAAAGTCATTTTCTCTTTAAATTCTGAAGAAACAGCTTTTTCAAACTGGAGAATTAAAACTGTATCAATATTTAGTATGCCTTTTCCTTATTCTGTTGATAAATGAGAATCCGAAGATTGGTTTAAAGTAGTGAAACTGTTTTCCTTTCAACATACAACATATATCTTTGCGCATCCATTGCTAAAGAATATCTTCCACTTTTTATCGTTATATTCATCCTCAAGGAATGTAGTTTTAAAGCGTGGATCAAGATAGGTAGCAAGCACAAGATTCTTATCAGTAAAGTAAATGCTGAATCTATTTTTTACTGAATTTTTCCATGCTGATACTGTAGACCCAAGTCCCTCAAATAGTTCTTTTTTTCTGACTCTTTTAAAAAACACTGCAAATCACTTTCATATTTGGGATTATTTTCGATGCCATTGATTCCTTGTGGCACAATAAATTTGTACAATCAACAAAAAATTTTTAAGTATTTTTAGCAATTTTCCAAGAACTTGTTTTCTGGCAATGCAGGTTTTGAATGATGATTACTGCAATACGAATTGAGAGCCGTCTTTTGTTCAAAAATTTTTGAAAGCATATGATACTGGCTATTATATCTGGTTTGTACATCCTGAATAAATCTGTGCTGTGGTAAATTAAATCTAGTTTGATATTCTTCATACTTGGCAATATCTTGAGGCGAGTGATTAAAATGACCTATGATTTGTTTGCATTTGGATATATTTTTTTCTGTTCAAATATGGCATCATTGAGAACTAGTGTCAAAGAGTATAAAAAGCAAGGGTAATTTCTGGAATCCTACTTGTGTAACTCTTGCAGCCATATTAGGTGCGTTATCCTTACTATAACATGAATTTTATTCGCAGGAATATTGTTCCATAACATTTTGAAGACAATCACTTATATTAGATGCTGTGTGAGATACGTGAAAAATTGAAACTCGAAGGATAGCACTTATATTCAATAGCTCCAATTATTACAAGCCTACAAGGCAAATATTTCACTGCTCACTTACGAGTTCACTGGTATATAATTATCAAAACAAATTACATAACATGGCTAACGAAACATTGCCAAATGTCTCACCATGACTGTCTGAAAATCCTAACATGATAATCTTAGGCTCTACGTAAAGATGCGCCGCTCAATCCAGTTTTCTTTAATTAAACTACAATTAGGAATATTAAATTAAAATTAAAAATCAATACAGCAAATTCCAAATATTGTCTTTGAAATATCATGAAGATGATCTAATAAAAATTATTTTCAGATTGTATACCAAAGAATCGGTACAATTTTCCCGATTCCGATTCCGATTCCTCCGATTCAGATGCCGATTCCGATTAATCGTCCCATCACTAATTATTATTATTATTATTATTATTATTATTATTATTATTATTGTTATCACTTTTGTGTGTATTATTATTATTATTATTATTATTATTGTGTGTGTGTGTGTGTGTGTGTGTTATTATTATTATAAGTGTTTATCAAAAACTTTAAAACAAAACATGGGGAATCACTGATATCTAGAGAGGCCTTTCAGTCCATACGGACCTTATTCAATCTATCTCCGTGCGCAAACAAACGATCCTGAGCGTTCATCTTCCGTCTGTGTTTGATCCTGGTTGGTTGTCTTCTTCTAATTTTTCAGAACGATCTTCAAGTCCTCTTAGAACACATCAACAATCAGATTGACTCGATAAAATTCACCGTGGAACCAGCCATTGATAACAAATTACCCTTTCTGGATATACTAATAGAAATAGATGACAACTCAAAACCGATCACCACAGTGCATAGAAAAACCACACATGTGGATTCATATATAAACTGGTTTTCCTCCCACTCAA
>JABUQX010001699.1:30000-45000 GCA_015478945.1 Trachelipus rathkii | reverse complement strand
CTTAACATCCTCTTTTATACCCATCAATTTACTCATTCATGTTTATAATGTAAAAAATTTACATTTTAATATTTAAAGCAGTAAATAGTAAATCAAAAATCAAACCACCCCACTCTATCCTCATACTCATCCAATCTATTGATCTAAATGATCTATGATCTATTGATTTCAATCATATTTTGTATAAATAACACAAAACTTTTTATTTTTGTAATTTTTTCTTTAAACATTTTGTTTTTACTAAAAATTATTTTTTAGTTATATAACTTAAAAATTTACATTTACATACCCTAAAGCATAGTTAAAGCAGTAAATCAGTTAATCAAACAACCCTCCCAGTCCCACCCCCCTACCTTCCGATATCTATTGAATCATGAACGGTATCGATTGGTCGATCTTTCCCATCATCTTGTTTTGTTTCTCTGTTCTTAGGCACTTCCGTGAAACAAAATTCTTTGCTGTAGTGTTGTGTTGTTGAAATGTCGCGTTTGTTTTTGCATTTGTTGCAGTTGTTACAGCTGCTACAATGCTGTTTGTTTTATTTTTTTTGTTTTTTGTTGTGTTTTGTTGTGTGTGTTGTGTTGTTGTTGTTGTTTTGTTGTTGTTGTTGTTGTTGTTGTTGTTGTGTTTGTGTGTCTGCTAAATACACTAAAATCAATTAAATAAAAAATATACAACGCTTTTTCAAACATATCCTCTAAAAATTATGTTAAATTTACATTAACATGTAATATTGAAAACTAAACCAAAATATATCTCATCCTAGCCTAAATGACATACAGCATTCATTAACAAGGTAACTAAATTAGAAGTTACTTACCAGCAGAATCAACATTAGCAATCTCAATCTTTACTATGCACAACCGACCAAAATTATTATTATTAATATTATTTATTATTATTATATTATTATTATTATTATTATTATATTTATTATTATTAGTAATATATTATATTATTATTATTATTAATTATTATATTTTCCACATAGATGTCAACAGCACCAATAACGCGGCGATCAATTTGCCTGCAGGCCACAACTAAAACGTCGTAGTAAATGCTCTCTACCGACACCTAAAACATTACGCAATTTTAGTACGCTCAAGGGTAACCAATCAGAGAACTTATTTGCCAAGCCATCACGGTCAGCCAATGAAATTCGAGGAATGACTCATTAATTATGTATCTTTTGACACATGCAGAAGAATAGATTTATTACTTTGTTCCCAAAATCTTTTGACACATGAGAAGTGTAACGAGATTTATACTTTGTTCCCAATTTCTTTTGACACATGAGAAGGGGTAACGATATTTATTACTTTGTTCCCAATATATTTTGACACATGAGAAGGGTAATGAGATTTATTACTTTGTCCTTACTTAACATCTGTTTTATTCTTAAAAAGTAGTTTATTATTATTATTAATTATTATATTTTATTATTATTATTATTATTATATATATTATTATTATTATTATTTTATATTTTTTATATATTATTTTTATTTGTGAATACAAGTATATATGTATGTGCGGATTATAATGCTGAGTAAGCAAGTATGCATGTACATACATGCACACTTTCACACACACGCAACAACACACCACACACATTTCTATATTATCGCAAAGGTTGATAATAAATAGAGGGGGTAATAAAAATAAAAATTGTTTTTTTTTTTATTTTTTTTAACCCAAATTTTTTTTAATTTATTTTCAGGGAAAATTAAAATTTTGTAAACTAAAGGGGGGGGGAAAAAAACCATTAAAACAATTTGTTAACAATAACATAGAGGATATTTATAATATATTTAAATGGACGATTAAAGTGCCCTTTAAACCCATAGGATGCTGTTCGAAAAGAATTTTTGATAGAAAACCGCCTTTATCAGCTGTTATGTTGCACATTCTTGGTCCCGGACCAATACTAACACCTCCATAATTTTCCGGGCTCTGAAAAGTTGTAGTAGGATACTATAGCAATAAGCCCTCCTGCTGTTACTCCGTGTAAATTAGCATTAGGATTCTGTGATTCGTTCTATTCGAGCTGCCTTTTTATGAGGTAGGTCATCGTTTCGTGCATCATCTTCATCGACATTATCCAATTGTATTTCATTCATTGCTTTCACAGTAACATCATGGTTTTTAATATCATCATACAATGACTCATCATGGCCTGTACTATTTCAGAACTATGATCATACACCAACTTTAACAGTTTTTCAAAATTGATAGGATCTTTTGTATCTTTATTGATTGTATGGCCTTTGGCCTTTACAATATATTTTATATTTCCATCAGCGGTTCTTATTTCTAACAGCATAAGACTTTGGCCCAGTACACACAAAGGAATCACACGAGGCCACCCCGAACATAATCTGCTATTTCATTTGTTAGTTCACCTAAAAAGTTTCCTGTTTCAGGAACTTTATCGTTTTCTCCAGCGACAAATATACAAGAGTCTGTATCGCAGTACAATGCCCTTTGTTTGACTTTGTTAAGTAACTCATATAATTTTATACGTGCATATGCAGTTGTAAACGATGCGATAGCGAATATTGTAGCACGTTGACGATCGTTCGGCGTAGCGCTATTTTTGACAACTGAGTCACAAACATATTTACTGCCTATTGGAATAACGCTAGGAACTTCAATATCGCTTTGTTATTAAGTTCCATACTGTTTATAACTAGTACATACTACAATCTTCCTTGTAGGTGTATTTTGGTGCAAAATGCCCCCAAAGGAGAATGAGACACAATTTGCAATGAATCGCATCCCAGGATTTTTCTTGATATTGTTAATATCAAGTTCGACACCTTCCTTTCCTCTGAAAAGACGGACAAACTCTTTAAGTTTTTCCTCGAAATCAGGATCGTCTTCGTGAATATTATTTGGTGGACCTGATGCCTCTGTCTTTATTTTTAGGAAGTGTTTCACATATCCTTCAAATAAAAACTCCTTCTCTTTAAACGACCAAACTTCAAATATTTTAAGTATTTCGTAACCCATCTCTATTGCCAATTTAATTTCAGGTGTTGTGTATACACCTTCAATGGCTCGTTCATTCTCATCATGATTGCATTTTGAGCTATATCTTTAACACATTTTACACAGAGTGGAAATATTATTTATTTTGGTCGTTCAGCGAGGACAGGATGTATAAGTCTTGAGAGGAAAATCTTAATGTTAAGCTTGCGCCGAAAATTTGTCATTGAGTCCAGCTTAATGATTCAATGTCTGGTACTTTATAACCTATTAGTTTTTTCTGGGGGACCACAAGGGTATTTCATTCGCTTCTGAATAAGGATAAAGTGATTTATAGTCTAAATACATGATCTTCTGTCCTTTAGTGGAGGATAGTAAGTAAAGGGTTCAGTGCGGCCTCCAAGCAATGAATCATCAATTATGAGCCTGTTTGTTAACAACATCATTACAAACGTTGAAATATTCACTAGCTTTATATTTTTATCGGTATGGATAGGATCTTATAATTTCTTCTTTTTGCATTTTCCATTCACATTCCCACACACGTATTACATTAAAACGGCTTCTTTATACCTATCTTCTTGTCATGGTGCAGCGTACCTTTTCCTTATTACAGCCTTTATGACGCATGCCATGCAACAAACCATGTATAAAAGCGTTTTCACACGTTCATATATCCAAAAACCCGAGTGTTAAAGCACTTGTGCTAATTTTGAACCCTTTCTCTCCACCGTTGCGTGCGTGTCTTATGTTTATATTGTTCAATTTTCCTGATACATAAGAGCCAGCGAATTGCTTCATATGTGAAAGGTTAGGTTCTCTCGACCTAGAATAGTAATTTTTCCTCAGCATAAACACATTTTTATAAAGTGTAAACATAAAGATGCAATTGTTTGTTCGTTATGCTAGACAACTTATATCAAATCTTTAATGAAACTGCCCCAAACTTCTCAAAACATTCTTAGTATATTAACATCTTTTACACAATACTTTTCACATTCTTCAAAAATTTTGTATTCTTTACCTATAAACTTATTATAGTACTCTTCAACGTCTTGTGACATTTTTCCTATTCGAGATTTTCTTATCTGGAATAAGTTCTTTATAATTCAAGTGTCTTCATTTAAAAATGTAGGGAAAGAAACCCTTGGAATTGATCTTTCGCAGGACACCCATGCATTTTAGGCAAGGCTTTTATGTGCACATGGTGTAAAATAAGTAATCCCTGAAGACATATGTTTCCATTCGTCCATGATATGATTTATTGCCTCTTTTATAGGATTGCCTGCTGATAGATTTGAACTTGGGTGGGTCAATAATGCAGCGTATACGAACTGATGATCAAATTACCCCAACCAATTATGTGCAGCAACAATTACTTTTGATTTAGATCTTTTACTTGAAAAGTTCATTAAAAAATCAATGAAATTTCCTACAGGTCCTTTTTCAGCCTCCAATTTAAATGTTCTTGTTCTTGGACCGCAATGTGAACATACTTGTTCCCCTTCCTTATCTGTACATACATCACATATCATCTGGCTTACCAGTAAATAAGGACTCAATTCTATTATTTTTCTTCCTTTATCATCATGACCTTTATCTCCCTGGCATGCCTCTCCAGATATCGTTAGTAACAGATAAACCTCGTCGATCGTATACTTCTTATCATCTTCTCTTATTTTTCTTTCTTCATGTAACATATATGGTATTCATCTTCTTTAGGCTCGTATTTTTCTTTACATATAGTACAATAAGCTTTTGTACAGTCGTGTTTGAAACTACCATAACGATCAGCCTTTATTTGTTCAAGGCAGAGTTTACAAATCTTAATTTTCTTACACGTATTATTATCTTGGTGTTTTTTATAGCATTCGGAATTATAAATTTCACGATTACATTCACGACATTCATGGAAAATACCATCGTGGTTGAATGAGCCTTGACACTTATCATCTAGACATTGCCTACATCCGTAATGTTCACAATCTAATTTATGTGCTATATTATTACTATTGAATGTGTAGCAATAAGTGCAAAAGATACCGTTCATATATGCATTCTTTTTCTTGGTGTTCTCAAAACATAACTTTAACTTATCTTCTGTTATAGCATAGTAATGATAACTCCATCATGCCTAAATTGTATTAAGGGATCACTCTTCTCATTAGAAGGATTATAAGTATGTTTTACCCATTACTCAGGACCAAACACGAGCTATCCGACATTTTTCGAGTTTCTCATTTTTTCCAAAGTCATTACTATGAAAGAATCTGTATATTCCATACCACATTCTTTAGATAATGTTTTTGCAGCTTTCTCTATTGCATATGAATGAATATTTTTGGTCTCTACACATTCACGAGCTATTTTCCTAAAGAGGACAACAGCTTTGAAAGCACAACCTACGGCACCTTTCTCTAGATGAACTTTACTAATGTAAGGATGTTTGAAACTAACATTTAACAGCTCGAATGCATCAGTTTTACAGTCATTACCTTTTCCTTTAGCTATCATGAACACAGTAGCTACTACTTTGAAATTGGTAAAGGTAGCCTTGTCACCTGACTGATGATAACCTTCCAAGCTCTCATCATCTCTTCACTGCTATTGTCTAATATATCTCTAAACTGATGTGACAAAATATTTCCTATCAGGTGACACTGTCATCACGAACGTGAATTGATCCGACCTCATACGTTGTAACTATCCATATTCTAAGCTTTTAATACAACATCAACAACTTCGCTAACAACCATTTTCGAACGATGCTTCAAAATCTCTTGGTCCATAGATAAAGGCTTCATCATAACCTTTACTTCAACGTATGACGTCTCCATCGTCGACCTTTTTAGTTTCACTACAGAAGATGTGCGTTGTTATGCTGTTATAGTGTCTTCCTCTTCTTATTAGCTGCATTCATCCTGGAAGGACTAGCCTGGAATTTAAAAATCATTATTTATTTATGATACAGTAAACAATAAGGTTCAAGTTTGCTTGCACAAATAGGCACTATGTCAGTAATAAAGTTGAACATTAGTATTTTCAACTACATTATATTATATATATATATATATATATAATATATATATATTATATATATATTAATATATATTAATATATAATATATATTAAATATATATAATATATATATATATATATATATATTATATATGTACCAACATACCATTTTATTCAAAAGCTTCAATGATGAAATACCAGAAATTCGGAATTAGAAGTGTATTCAATACCTTTATGGATAAAAAAACTTTTAAACATAAGATATAAATCTTTCCACAATGCGCACTTAGCGTCAAAGTGATTCAATTTTCTGTAAGAATAGTTTTTTTTTTTCATGCGTACACATCGTCAAATCATTTTCAAGTTTTGTATTGATATTTTTGAAAAGGGGTACGGGATAAAATAATAATAACAATAATAATAATAATAATAATATAATAATAATAATAATAATAATAATAATAATAATAATAATAATAATAATAATAATAATAATAATAATAATAATAATAATAATAATAAAAACTACTGTTTTAAGATAAAAACAGATTGTTAAGCAAGGACAAAAGAATAATCTCATTTCCTTCTCATTGTGTCAAAAATATATGCGGAGAAAGTAATAAATCTCGGTTTACCCTTCTCATGTGTCAAAGATATGAGAGAAAAATAATAAATTCCGTACCTTCTCATGTCAAAAGATATTGGGGGAAAAAGTAATAAATCTCGTTACCCTTCTCATGTGTCAAAAGATATTAAGATTAATGAGTCATTCCTCGAATTTCATTGGCTGACCGTGATGGCTTAACAAATACAGTTCTCTGATTGGTTACCCTTGAGCTTACTAAAATTGCGTAATGTTTAGGTGTCTGGTAGAGAGCAATTTACCAACCAATGTTCTAGTTGTGACCTGCAGGCAAAGTGATCGCACGCGAGGTGTTGTGAAATAGATGTGGAATACTAATAATAATAATAATAATAATAATAATAATAATAATAATAATAATAATAATAATAATAATAATAATAATAATAATAATAATAATAATAATAATAATATTTTTGGTCGTCGTCGTATAGTAAAAGATGAAGCAATGGATTCGCTGGTAATTAAAACTTCTGAATTTTAGTTACCTTTACATGAATGCTGTATGTCAGTTAGGCTAGGATGAGAAATTTTTGTTTAGTTTTCAATATTATAATGTTAAATGTAAAATTAACATTAATATTTTAGAGATATGTTTGAAAAAGCTTGAATAGGGTACGTTTTGTTCTTGAACGTTAAATATATTTAGCAACAACAACAACAACAACAACAAAAAAAAAATACAAAAGCAACGCAACATTCCAACAACAACAACATCAACAACTGCCACAAATGCAACAACAAAACGCGACATTTCAACAACAAAAGCTACACCAAACATATTATTATGTTATGTTTATACAAAAAGATAATTAAAATATGACTTGATCAATAGATCAATAGATCAATAGATTCATGGAAGGTAGGGGGTACTGGAGGGCTGTTGTGATTAAACTGATTTACTCTTTAGGTATGTAAAAATGCTAAATTTTTTAAGTTATAAACATTGAAAAGATAATTTTTTTTAGTAAAAACAAAATGTTTAAAGAAAAACAAAACCAAAAATAAATAAAAGTTTTCGTGTTATGTTATACAAAATTATGACTTGAATCAATAATCCAAGATTAATAGATCATAGATCAATTAGATCACGAATGGGTAGGAGGATAGATGGTGTTGATTAACTGATTACTGATTTACTGCCTTTAGGTATGTAAAATGCAAATTTTTAAGTTATAAACATGAAAAGAAATATGAGTAAAAACAAAATGTTTAAAGAAAACAAAACAAAATAAATAAACGTTTTTGTGTTATGTTGTACAAAATATGACTTGAATCAATAGATCCAATAATCAATAGATCAACGAATGGTGAGGAGATGGATGTGGTGCCGTTGATTATACTGATTTACTATACTGGATTAACTATTTACTGCTTTAAGTATGTTAAAATGCAAATTTTTTAAGTATAAACATAAAAAAGAATAAATTTTTAGGTAAAACAAAATGTTATAAAGAAAACAAAACAAAATAAATAAAGTTTTTGTTGTTATGTTATTAACAAAATATGGACTTGAGATCAATAAAAGATCAATAGATCAATAGATCCGAATATCATGGAAGGGTAGGAGGTTGGGTTGATTAACTGATTTACTGATTACTGCTTTTTGATTTACTATTTACTGATTTACTGCTTTACTGATTTACGGATTTACTGATTTACTTTACTCTTTAAGGATGTAAAAATTGCAAATTTTTAATATAAACATAAAAAAATTAAATTTTTTAAATAAAACAAAATGTTTTTAAACAAATATAATTTAAAATAATTAAAAAAATTTAAATTGAAACAAAAAATAAAAACATAAAGAATGAAATTTATAAAACTTATAAAATGAAACTTATAAAATAAAATAGCAAACAATATTTTTTAGTTACGTTTATAAAAAGAAAAACGAGATTTTGAAAATAGAAATGTCATCAGAGGCAAACTAATTGTTTACTTCAGTACGCGTACGGCTCCTGCACTTGTGCTACCAACTCTGTCTCTTCTCAGTCTCCTTTCTCCATCCTTCCTTCCTTTTAAAAATATTTTCCTCTTCCTCATTTCCTCCATCTTCTCTTATGCACTCCGCTTGCATTAAAACTCTTTATATTCAGTTAGGAACCCACTCCGCGGGTTCAAACACCATTCATCTGTATTCCTTCGTTCCTCCTTCCTCCTCTTCCTTCCTCCATCTTCTTATGCACTCTGCATTTCTACTTCTTCTATACATTATGCAAATTTCAACCTTCTACGACCAATTTCAGATTTTGAACTCAAAGCCTATTACACGTGGACGTAGCGTGCCGGTGCTTGGTGCGGATGCGGTGCGGAGCAGTGCGGTGCGAGGAGCAGAGTGATGACGCATACGGCGCGGGACATGCACGGCTTAAAATAATAATCGTTAATTAAGCTTACTATTTATTGTATTCTATTTAAGTTTTAAATTGGGATAATTCTAAGGAAATTTATTTTTAATTTTATTTTAATTTATTTTATTTTATTTATTTTTTTATTTTTTATTTTTTTTCCAGTTTCCAGAAGTCACTTTCCAGTTTCCAGCAGTTCCTGGAATTCCTTACCAGGATGTCCAGATTTCCAGATTCCAGTAGCCATCCAATTATAGCACTGTATACTACGCGATATATCGAATGAATGTTAAATAATAGTAATTTTCTATCGATTATATTTTTCAGTGTTAAAAGCCAACCAAAGCGCGTAGAAAACGATTTAAACATCCATAATAGCGGGGTTAAAAAACATCATAAACGATTGCGAAACCATCAAAAATGATCTATGATTATTAAAACCTTCTAGAATCAAAAACCCTTTTGGGGGGTCCCCCCCTTTTGGGGTAAAATCCTTGAGTTTTCAGGATCGATGAACCTAACGGAAGTCGGTATACTCTTCCAAGACCGTTAAATTCGCGTCTCACCGAACCTTAAAAACTCCACAATAACCTTACACACAGCTTGAGAAAAACTCGGATGTTGCAAAATGTGTGCTTTGCACACACAGTTAAAGCCCAATCTTCCGAATTTTTCACACTCCTCGTTTCGGTTTTAGCGGCAGGTTCTACTCTTACACCAATTAACTACTACCCAAACTCTAATATCACCTAGAGTAATAATATAATAATATACGGAATTGTCTGTTTTTATTTTAGCACGTATTTACACTATTATATACCTATTACAACTATCTAGTTATTTTCCGTTTTAAGCCATAGTAGGTGTACCAATCTACCTTATATACCTATATATATATATATATCATATATTAATATATCTAGATAATATATATATATTGAGTTAAATAGAATTGATTAATATAAATATATAAATATTATTATATATATATATATATTATATTAATATATTATATTATATTATATATAATAATATATATTATAAATATAGAATAATATATTATATATATATTATATATTATATACATAAATATAAATTTAAAATTATAATATATATAATATTATGATAAATATATATAAGCTACATGATACGAGCTGATACGTAGCTATTAGCATCGACTCAAAGTCTTGTACGAAAATAACCTTCTTATGGATGATGGACAGAGGTTTTCAAAATTTCCAGAGAGAGCAGAAATGATTTAGGTAAGACCTTAAATTAGCAATGGACTGCTGAAAGTGAACTAACACCAGCACTCTCACCAAGGACATCTTTCCCTTTCAGCATAGGCAGAACTTGTTGAACTTGTGATCTTGTTCATAAAATATAATACACCTCTCCCTAGTTCTGCGCTTTAGAGCGAATATTTAGTATTGGTGGGTATATTTTGAGGGAAGAGGTCAAGCCTTAACTGCTTTTAATTTTGAGCACCTAATCTTTTTGAAAGTAATATGATCTCTTGTCCTTTGAAGAAGACACTGAGGAGGAAGTGGAAAATCTAGAGATTTTGTAAATATGATTATCATAACATTATGAAAAATTAATTTTTTGTAAGATAAACGATTAGTATTTAATAATTAAAATTCTTTGTGAAGTCTCACATTGATTAGCGGGAGACGTCGGACGTGCGGACTGCGACGTGCGACGTGCGACTTGCGATGCGGAGTTTGCATGTCTGAATAGGTCGGAGAGCGGCTAGGCGAACTACGTTTTCTCGAGGTGCGGAGGTGCGCTAGCGGACTACCCTAAATGAGCGGGTGCCCACCTCTGAATATATATTATATATATATATATAATATATATATATATATAATATATATACTATAAATATATATATATATATATTATATATATATATAATATATATATATAATATATATATATATATATATATATATATATATATAATTATATATACGACCCACCCCTACTTAGGGGACTTAGAAAACATCTATCCGACGTAACTAGCTACCCTACATTAGTGGCTGTCACCCTTTACGAGCCGTTTTTTAACGCCACTACGCCCACCCTAGGCAAATAAGCTTCCGACCAGTTGTGCTAAGCAAAATAGGAGCCGGAAAAAGGAAATGAGCAGAGTAAGCCATATTGCAAGCACTGAGCCGGAGCCGCGACCGTAGCCAGAACTGGAACTCAACATGAAAAAACATATAGTAGGGAAAATGAATTCCCTTATAATTGAGCTAAAACTCAATTCAATGAAATAAATCATATAGTCGGAAAAATGGTTGTCTTGTTCGTGAATCCGTAGAACCCTATTTTGAGGTATTTCAGAACCCTCAATGATTCTCTCATCTAAACTTCTCCAGAAGAAAAAAAAAAAAAAAGAGAAATAAAGGAATGCATGGAATGCATAAACAATAAAATGAAGGAGAATGGCGAAGGGCTCTAAAAGTTAGAGACTCAGAAGCTCCATGATGCCGAGCAGTGAGTCGAAACGAAGTGGAGCTGGAGCCGAATCTTAAAATAGAACATAATAGCCAGGACAAATGAATTCTTTTCTATCATGTTTGGATCCATAGAACTCGATTTGATAGTTTCAATTACAGCGAGTTTTGTGAGCACCCTACGAAGGATTTCAGAAGAAAGAATGAGAAAAAACGAGAAAAGCACAGGGTGCTTAACAGATGAAGCTATGCTATATAATGGATTATAAAAGATTCCAAAAGGAAATAGAATGTAGTCGGAGCCCAAACGATGTTCGGACGATCCTGAAATAGGCGTTTCACCACAAAAATGAAATTTCGATGGGAAAATTCAGCTAATCAATAAATAATTAGATAGATGGTCACAATAGCAACCATAAATTGTACAAAATATGGATCTTAATAGTTTATTAATTATATGGCCCCTTTCTTAATGGCTCTCAAAATAATTTTTATTGCACCAATCTTTCATTATTCATTGTTGACCATAGCATAACCATACCTTATCGGGATTTAACACACTATCTTAGGACACATAAATTATTAATTACAGAGTCTCTCTCTATCTCAGTTTATACCTATCTACCCACCCATCTTATTTATTTTTTATACATTTATTTTCAGTTTTTATTTTACATTTATATTCTGGTTTACATTTATATTCTTTTTTTAAAAATATCAATTAATCAGTAAATCAAAACCGCATTCGCAAACCCTTTTCCAGCTTGTGATCCATTGGTTAAGTGATTTAAGTCATATTTAAACCTCATTATTTGTATAACAAGAATAAAAATATGTTCTTTGTATGAACATTACATGAAATTATTAAAAACAATTTATGTTTTTACTAAATTTTTATTCTTTTTCTATGCTAATCATATAAAAATATAAATTAATCAATAAATCAAACTCTAATCAACCACACCCCTCCCTCCTTACTATCTGTGATCAATATATTAATCAAGTGATTAAAGCCATATTAAATCTATTATTTTTATACTTCATTTTCTTTTCAATCAGGTACATTTATATTTTCTTTTCATTCTCAAATAATGAAACATTTATTATTTTGTGTGGTTAATTTCTTATTTTATTGACTCCAATATAGTAAAGCAGTAAATCAAAAACGCAAGCCAACCACACCACCCCTTTATCCCGACATGCCTTACTGCTTTACATCATATTTTAACCTTCATTTTGTATTATAAAGTCGCAAATGACATAAAAATAACATCTCTGTAGTAAAGAGGAAAATAAAAAACAAGCTTTCATTTTAAAACATTTATAACATAAGTACTAACACGTTATGTTAAAATATTTATTGAAAATTATGTTTCATAATATATATAATATATATATATATATATATATATATATATATATATATATATATATATATATATATATATATATATATATAATATATATAATATATATATATATATATTATATATTATATATTACGCACCGCACATTAAACTCCTGAAAACGACTTGTCATCACTTGCTTGACCTATTTCGTCATCTTGCCTTAAAATCTTGAGGTGCTGATAGCAAGTCTCTTTTACGTCTCCACATCACCCTAACCCGATAGAAGCTGAACTATGGCTGCGTAGTATATGGTCAGGCCTCCCCAATTCTACTACACGCGTTAGGTCCTATTCAAAACGAGGCGATCCATATCTTCACTGGAGCCTTACGATCGTCCCGAAGTTGAATATGATGTGATGCCACTCTCTCTTCGAAGGGAATATATCATGTGCACAAGTTATCTTCGCTTTCAAACCCCAATATCTTTTGCTCTGACACCGATTCTGGGAGAGATACCTCATAATCTTCCATACTGGCCATTTGCAGACACAGTTTATAGTATCCTTAACTTTCTCAACATCCCTTTGCAAATGGTGTTGCTGTTTTCTTATGATGAAGGGTATACCCCTTGACTATTCCCTGCTCCCACCATTTGCCTGGTCCTGACCTCTCTCTTCAAATCTAGCCATCCCACTGCCTTATTAAAGGCCTAATTCTTATCTCATTCCGCAGTTCACGATGGATTTATTCCAGTGTTTACTGCTGGTTCTTAAGCAGAGAACAGTGTGGATAGGTCTGTTGTCTTTCCTGACAGCAACCTCTCCCATGCCCTGCCCTCTCATGCTTCAATTTTTACGGCAGATTAATGGCTATAATGATTGCCCTGATTCTATTCCTTAACCAAAACCACTGATATGTCATTTATTCCGATTCGCTTATCGTCCTCCAGGCGCTTAAAGCCCCCTATTCTAAAAGCACAATGGTATCCGCTGTACAACAATTTCTTCGGTTGCTCCACTCTCGTAAGAAACAAATCATTCTATGTTGGACCCTTCTCACGTAAGGGTAACTAGCAACGAAATCGCGGACAGAGATGCCAAAATGGCCACCTTCTTCTTTTTCGGAGCTTTCAAGGGTACTCTCGCGACTGAATTACGACAAGGTGCGCCTCCCATCAACTGATATTATCCGCTCTCCAACAAGGCTTCGTCTTATTGGAAAGAGTGCTGACGAGTGGTCAGCGAGGGGAAAAACTTAGAAATATAAAACCGAACATTGGTGAGTGGTCCTCCACTCACCGAGAAAAGTGCTTGCACGATTTGATACTTGCAGGCTTCTGTATTGTCCATACCAATATCACCCATAGCCACTACATGTCACGGGATCTTCCTCCCATTTGCAAATTTTGTCGTCCCATACCTCGCAATCTGTTCACCATATCATCACTGATTGTCCCCAACTGTACCCCATCGCCGTCGTTATTTCCTACTTTTGGTCCATAACACCTTCTAAAAGGTTATCCCATATCTTACCTGAATCCTCTCACAGTAACTCTATATTCTCTTATCTTCAAGAACTGAATATATTCTGTGCAACATATGATTTTGTTATGTAATATTAGGACTATTTATTGTATAAATCTTTTCATTTAACTTTTTATTTATTTTTGTCTGAATATTCATTTCACCATCCAAATTTTCTTTGGCATTTACAATATGTATGAGCCAAGACCCACCCATGGAGTTGATTATTCAACCCAGTGTGGCCGCTTCTCTGTGGGCCGCGATGTGTCCTATATATATATAATATATATAATATATATATAGAATAATATATATATATAATATATATATATATATAATATATATATATATATATATTATATATATATATTATATATATATATATATATATATAATTCTCCATAGGCATGGACATCTTGAGGATCAAGAAAGACAACAACCTGTCGATGGTCAACTATGAGAAGCTGATGTTCATGAAAGACAACCTTCATCCACGTCGAAAAGTTGAAAAAATGAGCTTTAGGCCATGCAAAAAAGAATGAAATCATTAATTTAATTATTAAATTTAAATTATAATGTGTATTTATTATTTAACATTTTTGATTCATTAAATAGATTTTGTAAGTAAACTGTATGTTGAAAGCCAACTAATCTTTAATTTCATCT
>JABUQX010001699.1:10000-22500 GCA_015478945.1 Trachelipus rathkii | reverse complement strand
AAAATAAAAGCAGTTAAGGCTGACCTCTTTGCCCTCAAAATACCCCACCAATACTAAATATTCGCTCGTACAGCGCCAAACGTAGGGAGAGGGTATTATATTTTATGAACAAGTTCAACAAGTTCTGCCTATGCTGAAAGGGAAAGATCTCCTTGGTGAGAGGAGTGCTGGTATTAGTTCACTTCCAGCAGTCCAATGCTAATTTAAGGTCCTCACCTAATTCATTCTGCCTCCCTTCTGAAATATTTTGAAAACCCTGTCCACCCATAAGAAGGTCTATTTCGTCCAAGACTTTAGAGTCGATGCTAATGCTACGTATCAGCTCGGTAGCTATATATATATATTAATATATATATAATATATATATATATATATATATATATATTATATATATATAATATATATATATATATATATAGATTATATTATATATATTATATTAATATATATATAATCAATTCTGTTTTTAAAACCAATATATATATACTGTATAATATTTATATTATATATATATAATATATAATATAATATATATATATAATATATTATATATATATAAATTATATATATATATATATATATATATATATAGTAAAGGGTGGTAAACTTCGGCTAAAACCGCAAACCGGAAGTTGCAACCGGAAGTTGCACATGTCCAAGCAACATTTGCAAATCCGGTTTTTTTCAAGCTTGACGTTTCAAGGTTGTTAGGGTTTTTTAAGGTTGGTGAGACCGAATTTAAGGTTTGGAAGACCGACTTCCGAGGTTCTGGCCTGAACTCAAGGATTTTACCCCAAAAGGGGCGGAGCCCCCCAAAGGGGGTTTTTGATTCCTTTTTAAATGATCGATAGATCATTTTTGATGGTTTCAATCGATTTTCATGTTTTTTACCCTATATCGATGTTTAAATCGTCTCTACGTGCTCTGGTTGGCTTTTAACACTGAAAAATATAATCGAAAGAAAATTATTAATAACATTCATTCGATATATCGCCGTAGTTACAGTGCTATATTGGATGGCACTGGAATCCTGGAAATCTGGAATCCTGGGAAGGAATTCCAGGAACCTGGAAAAATGAAAAGTACTTCCGAAAACTGGAAAAAAAAAAAAATAAAAAAAATAAATAAAATAAAATTAAAATTAAAAAATTAAAAATTAAAATTAAAATAAAATTAAAATAAATAAAAATTAAAATAGAAATAAATAAATAGTAAATGCTTAATTAACGATTATTATTTTAAACCGTGCATGTCCCCGCGCCGTATGCGTCATCACTCTGCCTCGCACCGCACTGCTCCGCACCGCACCGCACCGCACCGCACCGCTACGTCCAACGTGTAATAGGTTGAGTTCCAAAATCTGGAAATGGTCGTAGAAAGGTTGAAATGCACGGAGTGCATAAGAGAAGTAGAAATGCACGGAGTGCATAAGAAAAGATGGAGGAAGGAAGGAGGAGGAAGGAGGAACGAGGAATAAGAATGAATGGTGTTTGGAACCCCCGGAGGTGGGTCCCTAACTGAAATAAAGAAGTTTAAATGCACGGAGTGCAATAGAGAAGATGAGAATGAGGAAGGAGGAAGAAGGAGGAAGGAGGAAAGAGGAAGGATGGAGAAAGGAGACTGAGAAGGGAGACAGAGTTGGTACAGGCACCAGTGCTGGCCGGTACGGTACTGAAGTAAACATTAGTTTACCTCTGACTGACATTTCTATTTTCAAAATCTCGGTTTCTTTTTATAAACAACAAAAATATATTGTTTGCTATTTTATTTTATAAGTTTCATTTTAAGTTTTATAAGTTTCATTCTTTATGTTTTAAATTTTTGTTCAATTTAAATTTTTTTAATTTACTTTTAAATTATATTTTGTTTAAAAATTTTGTTTTATTTAAAAAATTTATTCTTTTTATTTTATACAAATTTATTTGCATTTTTACATACCTTAAAAGCAGTAAATCAGTAAATCAGAAAGCAGTGAAATCATAAAGCATAAATCATAAATCAGAAATCAGTAAATAGTAATCAGTAAATCAGTTAATCAAACAACCCTCCTACCTTCATGATCTATTGATCTATTGATCTATTATCATATTGATTCAAGTCATATTTTGGTATAACATAACACAAAAACTTTATTTATTTGTCTCTTTGTTTTCTTAAACACTTTTGTTTTTACATAAAAATTTATTCTTTTTGTTTATAACTTAAAAATTTGCATTTTTACATACCTTAAAGCAGTAAATCAGTTAAATCAGTAAATCAGTTAAATCAGTATATCAAACCACCCACTCCATCCTCCTACCATTGATCTATTGATCATTGATCTATTGATTCAAAGTCATATTTGTACAAACATAACACAAAAACTTTAATTTATTTTGTTTTGTTTTCTGTAAACATTTTGTTTTTACACACTATTGTTTTCATGTTATAACTAAAAAATTTGCATTTTTACATACCCTAAAGCAGTTTAAATCAGTAAATCAGTTAATCCCAAAACACCCACTCTATCCTTCCTACCGCATTGTCCGTGATTCTATTGATTTATTTTGATCTATTCATCTATTGAATCTATTGATTCAATTCATATTTTTTTATAACATAACACGAAAACTTTTATTATTTTTGTATTGTTTCTTTAAACATTCTTGTTTTACTAAAAAAAAATTATTATATTATTTCATGTTTTATAACTTTAAAAAATTTACATTTTACATACCCAAAGCAG
The DNA here is from genome assembly GCA_015478945.1 of Trachelipus rathkii. NCBI lineage: Eukaryota > Metazoa > Arthropoda > Malacostraca > Isopoda > Trachelipodidae > Trachelipus > Trachelipus rathkii. The sequence continues at coordinate 19,775 of JABUQX010001699.1, read as the reverse complement.
TAAATCAGTTAATCAAACAGCCTCCCAGTCACCCCCCCTACCCTTCCCATGATCTATTGATCTATTGCACTATTTTGATTCAAGTCATATTATAAGTATCTTTTTGTATAAACATTTAAGCATAAAAAATAAATTCTTTGCTGTAAGCTGTTGTTGTTGGAAATGTCGCGTTTGTTGTTGCATTTGGTGCAGTTGTTGATGTTGTTGTTGTGGAATGTGCGTTTGCTTTTTGGATTTTTTTTTTGTTGTTGTTGTTGTTGTTGTGCTCGCCTTGAAACGTTCAAGTTAAATAAAAATATACAAAGCTTTTTCAACATATCTCTAAAAATATTAATGTTAATTTACATTAACATTAAATATTGAAAACTAAACAAAAATATATCTCATCCTAGCCTAACTGACATACAGCATTCATTAACAAGGTAACTAAAATTAGAAGTTTTAACTTACCAGCAAAAGTCAACATAGCAATCTCAATTCTTTACTATACACTGACCGACCAAAAAAATATTATTTTTAATTATTATTATTATTATTATTATTATTAGCTATTCAATATCTATTATTATCTATTATATTATTATTAATATATTATTATTATTATTATTATTATTATATTCCAACATAGATTCTCACAACAGCAACCAATAACTGCGTGTTATCACTTGCCTTGCACGGTCCAAACTAAAACACGGTAGGCTAAATTTGCTCTCTTACCCGACATCCTAAAATTACGCATTTAGTTACCCTCCAAGGGTAACCAATCAGAGAACTGATATTTGCTAAGCCATCACGGTCAGCCAATGAAATTCGAGGAATGACTCATTAATCTTAATATCTTTTGACACATGAGAAGGGTAACGAGATTTATTACTTTGTTCCCAATATCTTTTGACACATGAGAAGGGTAACGAGATTTATTACTTTGTTCCCAATATCTTTTGACACATGAGAAGGGTAACGAGATTTATTACTTTTCTCCCAATATATTTTGACACATGAGAAGGGTAATGAGATTTATTACTTTTGTCCTTGCTTAACATCTGTTTTTATCTTAAACAGTAGTTTTATTATTATTATTATTATTATTATTATTATTATTATTATTATTATTATTATTATTATTATTATTATTATTATTATTATTATTATTATTATTATTATTATTATTTTTATTATTATTATTTTAAGCTCCGTACCCCCTTTTCAAAAATATCAATACAAAACTTGAAAATGATTTGACGCTATGTACGCATGAAAAAAAAAATATCAATACAGAACATGGAAATTGATTTGACGCTAAGTGCGCATGTGAAAGATATATACTTATGGTTTAAAAAGTTTTTTTTTATCCTAAAAGGTATTGAATACATATTCCTACATTCCGAATTTCTGTTAATTCATCATTGAAGCTTTGAATAAAAATGATGTTTGTATATATATATATATATATATATATATATATATATATATATATATATATTGTATATATACCTATATATATATATATATATAATATTAATACTGTTTAGGTGTATATAATATATGTAGTGATAAATACTATGTTAAACTAATATATTACTGACATAGTGGCCTAATTGCAAGCAAACTTGACCTTAATTGTTTACTTTATCATAAATAATAATGAATATTCATTACAGGCTAATCCTTCGATGATGAATGCTGCTAATAAGAAGAGGAAGACCACTATAACAGACATAACGCACATCTCTGTAGAGAAACTAAAAAAGTCGATGGAACGTCATACATATGAAGTAAAGGTTATTGATGAAAACTTCTTCCATGCCCACAAGAGATCTTGAAGCGTCTAGTTCGAATGTGTTACAAGTTGTTGATGTGCCTGTATTTACCACCACACCGATCCCTAGGAATATGATAGTTACACTTCCATGAGGGTCGGAAGGTTCATCACGTTCGGTGATGACAGGTCACCTGATAGAAATATTTTGTCAACATCAGTTATAAGAGAATATTAGACAAGTATTGCAGTGAGAAGAGATGATGAGACGCTTGGAAGGTTCATTCCAGTCATTTGTGACAAAGGCTACCTTACCAAATTCAAATTAGTAGCTACTGCTGTTCATGATAGCTAAAGGAAAAGGTAATGACTGTAAAACTGATGCATTCGAGCTGTTAAATGTTAGTTTCAAACATCCTTACATTAGTAAAGTTCATCTAGAGAAAGGTGCCGTAGGTTGTGCTTTCAAAGCTGTTGTCCTCTTTAGGAAAATAGCTCGTGAATGTGTAGAGACCAAAAATATTCATTCATATGCAATAGAGAAAGCTGCAAAAACATTATCTAAAGAATGTGGTATGGAATATACAGATTCTTTCATAGTAACTGACTTTGAAAAAATCGAGAATATCGAAAAATGTCGGATAGTCGTGTTTGGTCCTGATGGTAATGGAGTAAAAATACTTTATAATCCCTCTAATGAGAACAGAGATGATCCCTTATACATTATAGGCCATGATGGAGTGAATCATTACTATGCTATAACAGAAGATAAGTTAAAGTTATGTTTTGAGAACACCAAGAAAAAGAATGCATATATGAACGGTATCTTTTGCACTTATTGCTACACATTCAATAGTAATAATATAGCACATAAATTAGATTGTGAACATTACGGATGTAGGCAATGTCTAGATGATAAGTGTCAAGGCTCATTCAACCACGATGGTATATTCCACGAATGTCGTGAATGTAATCGTGAATTTTATAATTCCGAATGCTTAAAAAAACACCAAGATAATAATACGTTCAAGAAAATAAAAATTTGTAAACTATGTCTAACACAAATAAAGATTGATCGTAGTGAACACTTTAAACACGATTGTACAAAAGCTTATTGTACTATATGTAAAGAAAAATACGAGCCTAAAGAAGATGAATACCATATATGTTACATGAAGAAAAAGAAAAATAAGAAGAAGGATGATAAGAGAGATACTGATCCAGAGGTTTATACATGTTGTTATGATATAGAGACATATCAAGATAAAGGCGCTAATGATAAAGGAAGAAAAAAAATAGAATTGAGTCCTTATTTACTGGTAAGCCAGATGATATGTGATGTATGTACAGATAAGGAAGGGGAACAAGTATGTTCACATTGCGGTCCAAGAACAAGAATATTTAAATTGGAGGCTGAAAAAGGACCTGTAGGAAATTTCATTGATTTTCTAATGAACTTTTCAAGTAAAAGATCTAAATCAAAAGTAATTGTGACAGCACATAATGGTGGTAAATTTGATCATCAGTTCGTATACGCTGCATTATTGACCCACCCAAGTTCAAAATCTATCAGCAGCAATCCTATAAAAAGAGGCAATAAAATCATATCAATGGGAACGAATGGAAACATAGTCTTCAGGGATACATTATTATTTACACCATGTGCACTGAAAAGCTTGCCTAAATGCATGGGGTGTCGCGAAAGACAATTCCCAAGGTTTCTTTCCTATCATTTTTACATGAAGCCAACCTTAAATTATAAAGAAACTTATTTCCAAGCAAGAAAATTCTTCGAAATAGAAAAAAATGCTCAACAGATGAAAAGCAAGCATTTGAAGAGTACTATAACAAGTTTATGGTAAAGAATACAATATTTTTGAAGAATGTGAAAAATATTGTGCTCAAGAAGTTAGTGTGTTAGAAAATGTTTTGAGAAGTTTAGGGGCAGTTTCATTAAAGAATTTGATATAGATTGTCTAGATAACAACACAACAATTGCATCTTTATGTTTTACACTTTATAAAAATGTGTTTATGCCTGAGAAAAAAATTACTATTCTAGGTCGAGAGAACCCTAAACCTTTCACATATGAAGCAATTCGCTGGCTTATGTATCAGGAAAAATTGAACAATATAAACATAAGGCACGCACGCAACGGTGGAGAGAAAGGGTTCAAAATTAAGAACAAGTGGCTTTACCCTGACGGGTTTGGATATATGAAGGGTGTGAAAACGGCATTTTTGTACCATGGTTGTTTATGGCATGGTCATAAAGGCTGAATAAGGGAAATGTACCCTGCCACCAGGAAAACAAGAAGATAGTAAAAGAAGCCGGTTTTAATGTCATTACTGTGTGGAATGTGAATGGAAAATTGCAAAGAAAGAAGAATATCAGATCCAATCATACGATTAGAGAGAGAGTTAAGCTTACGTGAATATATTCAACGTCCTTATAAAGATTTGGTTAACAACACCGAGCTCATTAATTCAGATTCATTGCTTGGATTAGATACACTGAGTCGGTTTTTGATTCTATTTCACCCTATTATAGACAGAAGATCCCTGTAATCCAACTATACATCACTTTATCTTATGTTGCAGAAAGCGAATGAAATTACCCTTGTGTCCCCAGAAAAACATACATAGGTATAAAGTACCAGACATTGCAATCATTCAAGAATGGACTCAAGTGACAATATCTTCGGCGGCAGCTTACAGTAAAGATTCTGTTCCTCCTCAAGACTGTATACATCCCTGTCCTCGGCTGAACGAACCAAAAAATAACTAATATTCCACTTGATGTAAATGTGTTAAAGATATAGCTTCCAAAATGCAATTCATGATGAGCATAACGAGCCATTGAAGTGTATACACAACACCTGAAATTCAATTCGCAATGGCACTCGCGGTTCACGAATACTTACAAATATTTGAAGTTCTCGCCTCTCACACACGAGAAGGAGTTTTATTGAAGGTATATGGAACCACTTCCTAAAAAAAGACAGAGGCCTTCAAGGTCTACCAAATAATATGTTCACGAGGATGATCCTGATTTCGAGGAAAAACTTAAAGAGTTTATCCGTCTTTTTCAAAGAAAAGGAAGGTGTCGAACTTGATATTAACAATTCAAGAAAATCTGGGATGCGATTTCATTGCCAAAAGTGTCTCAATTCTCTTGGGGAAAATTTGCCACAAAATACACCTCAGAGAAGATTGTAGTTGTACTAGTTATAAACAAGTATGGGAACTAATAAACCAAAGCGATATTGAGGTCCCGAGCGTTATTCCAATAAGGCAGTAAATATGTTGTGACAGTTGTCAAAAATGCGCTAGCCGAACGATCGTCAACTGCTACAAATATTCCTATTGCTTCATTTACAACTGCATATGCTCGTATAAAATTATATGAGTTACTTAACAAAGTCAAAAAAGGCATTGTACTGCGATACAGACTCTTGATTTGGCGCTGGAGGAAACGATGAAGTTCCTGTAAACAGGAAAACTTTTAGGTGAACTAAACAGATGAAATAGCAGAATTATGGTTCGGGGGCTAGCGGTGATCCTTTGTGTGTTACTGGGCCAATGTCTTATGCTGGTTAGAATTAAGAAACCGCTTGATGGAAGATATTAAAATATATTGTAAAGGCCAAAGGCCTTACAATCAATAAAGATATATAAGATACTATTAATTTGAAAAAATGTTAAAGTTGGTGTATGATCATAGTTCCGAAAATAGTATAGGTCACGCTGAGTCATTGTATGATGATATCAAAAACCATGATGTTACTGTGAAAGCAATGAATGAAATACAATTGGATAATGTCGATGAAGATGATGCACGAAACGATGACCTACCTCATAAAAAGGCAGCTCGAATAGACGAATCACAGAATCCTAATGCTAATTTACACGGGAGTAACAGAGGAGGGTTATGCTATAGTATTCCTACTACAACTTTTCAGCCCGGAAAATATGGAGGTGTTAGTATTGTATCCGGGACCAAGATGATGCAACATACAGCTGATAAGCGGTTTTCTATCAAAAATTCTTTTCGAACAGCATCCTATGGGTTTAAGGGCACTTTAATCTCCATTTAATATATTATAAATATCCATCTATGTTTATTGTACAATGTTTAATGTTTTCTATGTACAAATATTCTGAATAATAAAATGTAAATAACAAATTTATTTTATTACCTCTATTTATTATCAACCTTTGCGATAATATAGAAATGTGTGTGTGTGTGTGTGTGTGTGTGTGTGTGTGTGTGTGTGTGTGTGTGTGTGTGTGTATGATATGTTGGTTTGTGTGTTCATATACATAGTATACAAATATAATAATAATAATAATAATAATAATAATAATAATAATAATAATAATAATAATAATAATAATAATAATAATAATAATAATAATAATAATAATAATAATAATAAATAATAATAATAATAACTACTTTTTAAGATAAAAAATAGATCGTTAAGCAGGGACAAAAGTAATAAATCTCATTACCCTTCTCATGTGTCAAAAGTATATTGGGAGAAAAGTAATAAATCTCGTTACCCTTCTCATGTGTCAAAAGATATTGGGAGAAAAGTAATAAATCTCGTTACCCTTCTCATGTGTCAAAAGATATTGGGAGAAAAGTAATAAATCTCGTTACCCTTCTCATGTGTCAAAAGATATTAAGATTAATGAGTCATTCCTCGAATTTCATGGCTGACCGTGATGGCTGCAAATTACAGTTCTCTGAGTGTTACCTTGAGCGTACTTTAAAATCTGCGTAATGTTTAGGTGTGGGTAGAGAGCAATTTTACCTACCGACGTTTTAAGTTTGGACTGCAGGCAAATTGATCGCAGCTTATTGGTGCTGTGAGATCTATGTGGAAAAATAAATAATAAATAATTAATAATAATAATAATAATAATAATAATAATAATAATAATAATAATAATAATAATAATAATAATAATAATAATAATAATAATAATAATAATAATATTTTTGGTCGGTCGTGTATAGTAAAGATTGAGATTGCTATGTTGACTTCTGCTGGTAAGTTAAAACTTCTAATTTTAGTTACCTTGTTAATGAATGCTGTATGTCAGTTAGGCTAGGATGAGATATTTTTGTTTAGTTTTCAATATTACAATGTTAATGTAAAATTAACATTAATATTTTAGAGATATGTTTGAAAAAGCTTTGTATATTTTTATTTAACTTGAACGTTTGATATATTTAACAACAACAACAACAACAACAACAACAACAACAACAACAACAACAACAACAACAACAACAACAACAACAACAACAACAACAACAACAACAACAACAACAACAAAAAAAAAATAATACAAAAGCAAACGCAACATTCCAACAACAACAACATCAACAACTGCAACAAATGCAACAACAAACGCGACATTTCAACAACAACAACAGCTACAGCAAAGAATTTATTTTTATGTTGTTATGTTTATACAAAAAGATACTTATAATATGACTTGAATCAATAGATCAATAGATCAATAGATCAATAGATCAATAGATCATGGAAGGGTAGGGGGGTGACTGGAGGGCTGTTTGATTAACTGATTTACTGATTACTGCTTTATATGTAAAAATGTAAATTTTTTAAGTTATAAACATGAAAAGAATAATTTTTAGTAAAAACAAAATGTTTAAAGAAAACAATACAAAAATAAATAAAAGCTTTCGTGTTATGTTATACAAAATATGACTTGAATCAATAGATCAATAGCATCAATAGATCAATAGATACGAATGGGAGGAGGATAGAGTGCGCGTGGTTGATTAATGATTTACTGAGTACTGCTTAGGGTATGTAAAAATGTAAATTTTTTAAGTAAAACATAAAAGAATAAATTTTAGTAAAAACAAAATGTTTAAAGAAACAAAAACAAAATAAGATAAAACGTTTTTTGTGTTATGTTATACAAAAATATGACTTGAATCAATAGATCAATAGATCAATAGACACGGAATGGGTAGGAGGATAGAGTGGGTGGTGTGATATAACTGATTACTGATTTTACTAGTTACTGATTTACTGATTTACTGCTTTAAGGTATGTAAAAATGCAAATTTTTTAAGTTATAACTACAAAAGAATAAAGTCGAGTTTATTCAAAACAAAAATGTTGTAAAGAACAAACAAAAATAAATAAAAGTTTTTGTGTTATGTTATACAAATTATGACTTGATCAATTAAATAGATCAATAAGATCAATAGATCATGGCAAGGCTAAGGAGGGTGTTTAATAACTGATTACTGAATTTACTGATTTTACTGATTTACTGCTTTAACTGATTTACTGCTTGACTTATTCATATAAAAAAGGTATGTAAAATACAAAATGTACAGTTACGTTCAAAAACTAAAAGCATTTTTAATAAAAACAAAAATTATTTTCGGGTAATTATAATTTAAATTGTTCTTAAAAATCATATGGATTGTTTACAAAATTAAAAAACATAAAGAATGAAACTATAAACTATTAAAATGAAAACTTAAAAATAAAATAGCAAACAATATATTTTAGTTGACGCTTATAAAAAGAAAACGAAATTTTGAAAATAGAAATGTCAGTCAGAGGCTAACTAATGTTTACTTTCAGTACCGTACCGCTCCTTGCACTGGTGCCGCGTACCAAACTCTGTTCTCCTTCTCAGTCTCCTTTCTCCATCCTCCTCGCTCTCCTTCCGGGTTGTTCAACTTCATCACAGCACCCTCTCCTCTTATGCGGTAAGTGAGGTTAAACTTCTTTATTTCAGTTAGGGACCCACCTCCGGCGTTATTCCTCGTTCTCCTTCTCCTCCTTCCTTCCTCCATCTTTTCTTATGCACTCCGTGCATTCTACTTCTTCTATACATTATGCAAATTTCAACCTTCTACGACCATTTCCAGATTTTGGAACTCACTATTACACGTGACGTAGCGGTGCGGTGCGTGCGGGGCGGAGCAGTGCGGGCGAGCAGAGTGATGCGCATACGGCGCCGGGACATGCCACGGTTTAAAAATAATCGTAATAAGCGTAAAATTAATTTATTTCCTTAAATTTTTAATTTATTTTAATTAATTTTTAATGAAATTTTTAATTTTATTTTAATTTTATTTTTTTACTTTTTTTATATGTTTTTAATTTTATTTTATTTTTTTTTTTTTTTATTTATTTTTTTTTTTTTTTTTTCATTTCCCCCCAAATCACTTTCCCGTTTCCTTTTCCCCCCCGACCACCCTATAAATTAATATATATAATATATATATATATATATATATATATATAATATATATATATATAATATTTAATATTAATATATATATATATATAATATATATATATATATATTATAATATAGGTAGCAAATTTATAAGTATATATATAGATACCATCGGTATAATATATATATATATATATATATATATATATATATATATACTATATATATATATATATATATATATATATATATATATATACATACGGTAATTATATAATATATATATATATATATATATATATATATATATATGAATATAATATAATATATATATAATATATATATATAATATATATATAAATATAAATATATATATATATAATATATATTATATATATATATATTGATATATATATATAATAATAAATATATAATATAAATAATATATATATATAATATATAATAATATATATATAAATATATATAATATATTTATATATATATAATATATATATTATATAATATATAAATATATATAAATATATATTAAATATATATATTTATATATATATATATATATAATATATATATATATATATATATATATATATTATATACGTATATATATATATATATATAATAAATATATATATATATATTATATATAATATATATATATATATATATATATAATATATATATATAATGTATAATATATATATATATATATTATATATAATATATTATATATATATTATATATAATATAT
>JABUQX010001699.1:0-2500 GCA_015478945.1 Trachelipus rathkii | reverse complement strand
AATCAACTGCTAACTTTTATTATTAACAAAAAGTTCTCACCTCACGGGCATAGCCCTATTCAAGGAGGGTAACTCCTCTAAATTCTCACCTCATTCGAGACTAGGGATCGAACCCGGGCCCTTGCCTTGCGGCTCTAGTCACTCTACCGATGACCACTGTAGCTGGTTAATTTTAATGTGACAACTTTATTTTCTTCCACTTTTCCATTACATTCTACAATACATTGCAGTCTCTTCAGTGACAGCAACTGCACTAAAATCAATTTGAAAATGTGATGCTTCTTTTAAAAGAAAGATTTTCGCACAATCATTTCAAGGAAATTTTGAAACCATTTTGGCTAAATTGCAACACGATTTTCATTCAGTTAAATGAAGAATATGAGAATACGGCTGTATCAGAATCATTGTAATGAAAAGACCAGTTATATTATTATAATTTATTATTCTATATAACTTTTTGTTCAACATTTTATAAATAAATCTTGATCTACACAGGTTGATATGTCTGGATGAGTTAAGGGTTTTCAGTTTTCAGCTATTAATCTCACTTCACAAACATCACTCCAGAAAATTAATTCTCGTAATCAAAAAAAGTTCAAAGCATACTTTCTCAATTTAAGGAAAGAAAAGACTACGTCATCTTCTTGAAAGAATTTTCTCATCCAAGTTAGCTACACAATACAAACAGAAAAAATTATCAATAATTTTGCTGTTAAGAGAGCAAAAATAATAATTTGTTTTCAAAAAATATATTTTTTTTTTTTTTCAATTTTGAATTTGCTATCAGGGAAAATTATTTTACTCCCTTTATTATTATTATTATTATTATTTATTAATTATTATTTATTATTATATTATATTATTATTATTATTATTTATATATATATATATATAATATATAATTATATATAATATATATATATTATATAATAATATATATATAGGCTCAAAGTTTGTTTGAGTCACAAATTCTATATCACAAAAGTCCCCTATTTTACACTAAATATTTAGAAAATTTTACTTTAACCCTACGAGTTTGTTGAGGTGTGGAGCTCAAAAAATATATAAAGACATTTGAATCTGTCCTTTTTTATTTTCATTTTATTCGCTACATTGTTGTTTCTTTTGTCTCTTTGTTGAGTATCATTAAACTTATTTAATCATTAACATAATTTTATCGCTTATTATTTTTATATTTAGGATGTTATTTTTTATGAATGGTTTTCAAGGCGTTTTGTGTGAATTTGTGGGAAGATTTTGATCTAAAGTGTTTTTTATTAATATATATATATATATATATATATATATATATAAATATATATATATATAATATATATATAATATATATATATATATATATATATATATTAATATATATAATATATATATAATATATATATATATATATATATATATATAATTATATATATATATATATATATATCATATATATATATATATATATATATATATATATATATATATATATATATATAATAATAGCACTTTCAAACGACAAAATCACGAAAGCCATATCTTGAAAACTACTATACCTACAGTTAAAATAATTACATTGTTGGAATCCTGGTAAAATTTTAGTTTGGAAAATGTGAACAAATAAGTAATACGGTATTTTTTTTTATCTTTAAAAGTACTATAGCTAAGTTAAAATAAATACATTTTGGAAGCCTCGAAAAGTTTAGTTTAGGAAAATACAAAATTAAATATTAATGTTTGTTTTATTATTATTTTTAATAATAACAATTATTAAAAATAAAATTTGTAAAGTATTACACGGCAAAGTAAGGGGCTCGCCGACGGGAACAGAGGGGGGGACGTTTTCCATACCCCGTAGGGGAGGGGCGGAGGAACCCCCGCGACACCCAAATACCAAAGAGCGGGGGTTCCGGAGACCCTCCCCGGAGGGGGGGAAATAGTCCTACCCCGTCGTTCCCCGGGAAGGCCGAGAGACCCCGGCTCCCTGCCATCTTTGCGGTTTACCCTTGGGTATTCCTTTAGTTAAAAAAAAAAAAAGAATTAAAACTGACGGAGTCGTAAAACGTAACAGGTCCTATATATTTTTGAATCATGTCCGTCACCACTTAAATTGATTGTTAGGATCATATTCGAATATATGGAAAAAAAAATATCAAAACTGACGCAGTCGTAAAACGTAAAATCAATATAAATAATATAAAATATATATATATATATATAATTATATTATATAAATATATATATATTAATATATATATATATATATATAATATAATAATATATATATATATATATGATATATAATATATATAATATATATATATATATATAGTATATATATATAAAGTTAAATAAATTTACTTTTCTGATTTTTGAGCTTTTTGACATTCTAAACATATTTTTTGACATAAAAAGTGTTAACAATTTTTCTCAATATGATTTTAATTTTACCCTTAATTTTTTAGTTTCATTTTGAAACAGAAATTTGTGACTTCATCTCTCT
>JABUQX010001698.1:42500-46595 GCA_015478945.1 Trachelipus rathkii | reverse complement strand
CAAGTACTTCGTTCATTATGCGTTTTGGGTGTTTAACCGTTTTCGCATTTATCATTGAAACGCTTTTTCGCGTTTTCGTGCGCCGCTTCATATATATATATATATATATATATATATATATATATATATATATATATATATATATATATATATATATATATATATATATATATATATATATATATATATATATATATATATATAGAGGTGGGCGTTCCGCAATTTAAGTCCGCAATTCCGCAATTCCGCAATTGCGGACTACCAAAAAAAATTGCGGAATTGCGATTGCGATAATTTGAAAAAAGTTGCGGAATTGCAGTTAGCGGAATGCCTAAATCATTCCGCAATTTAAGTCCGCAATTCCACAATTCCGCAATTAGAGGACTACAAGCCCTAAGGTTTATTTGTTTTCAATCCTTAAATTTTAAAAACAATGTACAATATTAGGCATGTATTAGTCTTAGATATGTACAAAAATAATTTGGCAAATAGAAATAATTTCATTTAATTTGGACATTTTGGTTACATATATATATATATATATATATATATATATATATATATATATATATATATATATATATATATATATATATATATATATATATATATATATATATATATATATATATATATATAACCTAATTGTAATTACTAATTAGTCATTGTTACTGTCCTCCTCCTCCTCCTCCTCCTCCTCCTCCTCCTCCTTCTCATCCCACTGGCACAACCTAGAAACACGATCCTCTGAAGAGTTCTGGGAGAACGAATTTTGAGGCCTAATGGAAGAAGAAGATGCTAGTTCTACTGAAAGAGCAAAAACCCTACCTGAGAGTGTTTAACTCTAGGACTGGCGTTGGAAACCATTGCTCGGAGAAATGGTTCTCTAGGTGCTCTAGGGTTAGGATTTCCGGGCTAGAAGAAGATGCAGGACCAACTGACAGGGCGAAAGTCCTTCCTGGGAGATATATATATATATATATATATATATATATATATATATATATATATATATATATATATATATATATATATATATATATATATATATATATATATATATATATGAAGTTTAAAAAGAAAGATGTTTGGAATTATATAAGGAGAAAAGAAAAATACTAAAAAGTGCATACGTAGGAGAAAAAAAAGAGGTAAATGAGCAGTTTGGAAGGAGGATGAATGGGGACTTACATGGGAATAGGAACCTCTTCTGGAAGGAAGCGCGAAAGGTTAAGAATGTGAATAAGGGAAATCTGCTTAGAATAATGAAAAGGGATGGTGCTTTCGTAACTGATGAAATGGATGTGAGAAGAGTGTGGAAGAAACACTTCGAAAATGTGTATAACATTGGTAGTAATGAAGAGGTGATAGTGAATGTGTGTGGGATTGATGGTGCAAAAAGGAATAGATATTTTGGGGATAAGGTAATTAGTAAGGAGGAGGTAATGGGTAGAGTGAGAAAGTTGAAGAAAGGTAAATCTGCAGATATAGATGAAATGCTGGTGAAATGATCAAGAACGGAGGGAGATGGTGATTGATTGGATTTGAAAGTTGTGTAACAAAGCGTTTATGGAGGGTATAGTTCCGAGGGATTGGAGGAGAGCAGTAATAGTACCCTTATATAAGGGTAAGGGAGATGGGGGTGACTGTAGTAATTATAGGGGAATTAGTTTATTGAGTGTTGTAGGGAAGATATATGCTGGTGTTTTGGTCGAAAGAGTGCGTCAAGTGACAGAAGGACTGATTGGTGAAGAACAAGGTGTCTTTAGGAGTGGTAGAAGATGTGTCAATCAAATCTTTGCATTGAAACAAATGATTGAAAAAAATGAGGGAGAAGAAGAATAAATTGTATTTAGGTTTTATGGATTTGCAACAGGCGCATGATAGGATTAATAGGGAAGCTCTATGGCAGGTGTTAGTGATATATGGTGTTGGTGGTAGGCTTCTGAATGGAATCAAAAGTATGTGTGACGATAGTGAAGCGTGTGTAAGAATAAATGGTGTCAATGGTGATTGGTTTAGGATTAATAGCGGAGTGAGACAGGGTTGTGTTATGTCTCCTTGGCTATTCAATTTGTATATGGATGGGATTATGAAAGAATTCGAGGCGGGGATGGCAGGAAATGGTGTTAGAATGATGGAGAATGGAGATGAGTGGAGGGTGCCCTACCTATTATATGTGGATGATTTGGTTTTGTGTGGCGAATCTGAAGAGAGTTTGAGAGGATTGGTAGAGAGATTTATCAGGGTATGTAAAAGGAGGGGTTTGAAAGTAAACGTAGATAAGAGTAAGGTTATGGTTGTTAGTGAGGACAGTCCTCAGTGTGAAGTTATGTTAGATGGTGAGCAGCTGGAACAAGTGTCTGAGTTTAAATATTTAGGGTATATGTTGGATGAGAAGGAAACGGATGATGCAGAGTGTAGCAGGAAAGTTGTGAATGGCAGAAAGGTTGCTGGTGCAATTAAATCGTTGGTGAATGTAAAGGGACTAAGTCTTGAGTGCGCTAGGGTCTTACATGAGGGTATGTATAGTAGTGAGACTATGGTCTGGAATAAGAAGTATAGATCTAAAGTTCAATGTGTTCAGATGGACAATCTTAGGGGCATGCTAGGTGTAAGAAGAATTGATAAAATGAGGAATGAACGTATTAGAGAGTTGTGTGATGTGAAGAAAGGGGTAAATGAGAGAATAAATGAAAGTATGCTGAGATGGTTTGGTCATGTGGAAAGGATGAATGATAGTCGGTTGGTTAAGCGGATGTATAGTGGCGAGTGTGTTGGGAACAGACCGGCTGGGAGACTGAAGGAGAGAAAGTGGATTGGTGTGGTGAGCTGATGTCTGAAGGAGGAAATGTGAGTTGGCGAATACGAGAATAAAGGTGCATAGCCAGGTGAATGGCGGGGGGATTGTGATGGGAGTATGGTTTGTGTCCCACACAAGTTAGGATGAACCTTACCCATTGACGATCTACTACTTAAGGTACTGAGGGGGCGGTAAGGCTGGGCTTTCTTTTCGACTTTTGTCATATTCTTCTACTGCTTTTCTTTTCCGATGCTCGTCACGCACCTTACTCCCATTCTTGGGAAAATAAAGGAAGATAAAAGAAAGAAAGAAAGAATATATATATATATATATATATATATATATATATATATATATATATATATATCTATATATTTTTTTTTTTAATTATATAAATATGTAGCATATATATGTATATATATATATATATATATATATATATAGGCCAGCCTCCCGAAAGCATCATGCATGTAACTAAAAAATTATAACAGCTACAGGAAAAAAATAACATTTTTGATTTTAGCAAGCAATTTCATCGATGAAACTTAAAAAAAAAAATATTTTATTCTAATATTTATTAATACCACCTTATATACTATTATAATTTTAGATCGAGCAAGCTTCGGTGTGAATGACCTTGAATCCGTACATTACTTCCCGAGAGCAAAAGTTGCCAAATAGTATTTTAAGTTTACGCTTTGGAGAAAATATTTGAGCCGACGGAGGGACAGAGGGGGGGACGAAGTCCCCCCCGTCGTCCCCCGGTAGGCCGAGAAACCCCGACTCTTGCTATCGTTCTTGTTTACCCGTGGGATTTGCTTTAGTTAAAAAAGAAAAAATTCAACATTTGGCACCTTTGCTGCTGCTCACTCGAGTAGCGAGTTTCTTGGAATTCTCAGAAAACGGTAATATCATACAAGTTTTCCAACATTTTTAACTATTTTAAATTTGTCAAAAGCGTTATTTTTATTTATTTTTTTTTAAATTTCATTGGTAAAAATGTCTCCTGATGTTATTTTTTTTCCTTTACCTGTTATGGTTTTTTTGTTACGTGCATGTTGCTTTCTGGAGGCTGACCTATATATATATATATATATATATATATATATATATATATATATATATATATATATATATATATATATATATATATATATATATATATATATATATATATATATATATATATATATATATATATATATATATATATATATATATATATGGTCAGCCTCTAGAAGAGCCACAATCCATATCTCAAAAACTACAACAGCTACCGGGAAAAGGAATAC
>JABUQX010001698.1:30000-40000 GCA_015478945.1 Trachelipus rathkii | reverse complement strand
CTACATTGGCAATATTGCCCTCCTCTCTCTTAGCAAAGACTAAGAAACTTTTGTTTCTATTTATTTTAACGAGTAACCTATAAAAGGTCTCTAAATAGGCTTTCTAATCATATTACTATAATTATTATTATTTTTTTTTTTTTTTACATTATCCTAACTAAAATTTTACCAGGATTCCAAAAATGTATTCTTTTCCTGTAGCTATTGTAGTTTTGAGATAGTTTTTTTTTTTTTTTTTTTTTTTTTAGCACTAAATTAGACCAGCATTCCAGCAATGTATTCCTTTTCCCGGTAGCTGTTGTAGTTTTTGAGATATGGATTGTGGCTCTTCTAGAGGCTGACCATATATATATATATATATATATATATATATATATATATATATATATATATATATATATATATATATATATATATATATATATATATATATATATATATATATATACTCGCTGCTGCTATAACTTAAACACTTCACTATATATATATATATATAAAAATTATTACTATTATTAATTATTTATTATTTATTATTTATTAATTATTATTGTTATTATTATTATTATTATTATTATTATTATTATTATTATTATTATTATTATTATTATTATTATTATTATTATTATTATTATTATTATTATTATTATTATTATTATTATTATTACTATTATTATTATTATGTAATTATTATTATTATTTTATTATTATTATTATTATTATTATTATTATTATTATTATTATTATTATTATTATTATTAGTAGTAGTAGTAGTAGTAGTAGTAGTAGTAGTAGTAGTAGTAGTAGTAGTTATTTACTATACCGTGACAATACAACTCGAAATTCACACAAAATAGTATCGATATTATTCGATTATATCGTGTGTGTAAATCCGAGTCATAAGGTCCCGGTGATCGAGTGCCGGTCCTTGTTCGTCAGCTTATAATACGATGTTGGACATTCAGCAGATAAGGATCTGATATCATACTAAAGAGCCACGTATGTGTGTGTGTGTGTGTGTAAGTAAATCTTGTGTGTGACTGTAAGTAAATCTGTGTGTGTAAGTAAATCTGTGTGTAAGTAAATCTGTATGTGTGTATAAGTAAATCTGTGTGTGTAAGTAAATCTGTGTGTGTAAGTAAATCTGTATGTGTAAGTAAATCTGTGTGTGAATGTTGTTGATATGAATGTGTGTAAATGATCTGTGTGTGAGTGTAAATGTAAGTGTCTATAAATGTAAGTAAATCTGTGTAAGTAAATCTGTGTGTGTGTGTATAAGTGTAAATGTAAGTGGCATAGTGAATGTGTGTATAAGTGTCATAGTGAATGTGTGTATAAGTGTAAGTGTGTGTGTGTGTATGTGTGTGTGTTCTAAATAATAATAACAATAGGCATGAAGTAAATAACACTAAGTATAATAATAAAAATAATAAAAATAAAATAATAATAAAAGTAAAATAATAAAAATAAAATAAAAAGAATAAAAAGAATAAAAATAAAAAGTATTAAAACAAAATAAAATAATAATAAAAGTAAAATAATAAAAATAAAATAAAAAAATAAAAGAATAAAAATAAAAAGTATTAAAACAAAATAAAAAAAATAAAAGTAAAATAATAAAAATAAAATAAAAAGAATAAAAAGAATAAAAATAAAAAGTATTAAAACAAAATAAAAGAAAACATAATGTTAATAAATATATGAGTTAAAGCAGTAAAGCAGAAAGTTAAAGCAGTAAAGCAGATAGTTAAAGCAGTAAAGCAGAGAGTTAAAGCAGTAAAGCAGATAGTTAAAGCAGTAAAACAGAGAGTTAAAGCAGTAAAGCAGATAGTTAAAGCAGTAAAACAGTAAAACAAAAGCATACTAATCCCCTAGGTGTTAGGTAATAACACCTCTATTGATTTACTGATTTACTGCTTTAAGGTATGTAATGTTAATAAATATATGAGTTAAAGCAGTAAAACATGTGAGTTAAAACAGTAAAGCAGAAAGTTAAAACAGTAAAGCAGAAAGTTAAAACAGTAAAGCAGAAAGTTAAAGCAGTAAAGCAGAAAGTTAAAGCAGTAAAACAAGAGTTAAAGCAGTAAAACAGTAAAACAAAAGCATACTAATCCCCTAGGTGTTAGGTAACACCTCTATTGATTTACTGATTTACTGCTTTAAGGTATGTAATGTTAATGTTTTTAATAAAATTTCGTACAATTGTAGTAAAATAAAATGATTATATATCAGACACTCTGAATTTTTTCTTCTTACATACAATTTTTAAAAATTTATAAATTAAAAAGTATTAAGTAAAAAGTATTAAGTAAAAATAATGTTAATAAATATGTGTTAAATAATAGGTCTGTAACGAGTTACAGTTTTATGTTCGCGAAAATGTTTTTAATAAAAATGTTTAAGTATGAAATAAAAATGAATGACTCATAGTATATTTGAAAAGAAATTCTTTGAATAGTTTACATTGATATCATATTTTTCGTTCGCGGGAATATTGCGCCTGCGGGCGCACGCGGCGGGCGGGTACGCGGAAATATTGCGCCTGCGGGCGCACGCGGCGGGCGGGAACGCGGGAACGCGGCGGGTCGCACCTGCGGGTGCGGGATTGGCTGTCTTTGCGCGAAGGGCTCACGCTGAGCCCTGTTGGGTAGCTTATGATCTAGAGGTAGACAAAAGATGAGTCATCAAAGATGAATCATCAATATAGATGGTATCAAAGATGACTTCATCAAAGATGAGTCATCAAAGATGAACCTTCAAAGTTGAGGCATCAATGCTGAGGCATTAATGCTGAGGCATCAAAGTTGAGGCATCAAAGTTGAGGCATTAATGCTGAGGCATCAAAGTTGAGGCATCAAAGTTGAGGCATCAAAGTTGAGGCATCAAAATATCAAGTGTGTGAGTGTAAGTGTAAGTGTCTATGGACGAGTGTAAGTGTATATGGTTTAATGTAAGTGTCTATGGTTTAATGTAAGTGTCTATGGAGAGTGTAAGTGCTTATAAGTGTCATAGTGTGTATAAGTGTCATAGTGAATGTGTGTATAAGTGTTAGAAAAATACTAACTCATAGTAGGAAGTATCCTAGCAGCTTGTAATATACGCCAATCGAATCCTCATACCTTATTACCTAGGGGTAGATACCCATATTAGGGCTATTCGGGGCTCAGGGGAGGCTAGAAAAGGCTTGAAAAAAGTGGCACTCAGTTGGCACTATGTGGCACTCACTTGGCACTATGTGGCACTCACTTGGCACTCATTGGCACTCACTTGGCACTCATTGGCACTCATTGGCACTCACTTGGCACTCACCTGGCACTCACCTGGCACTCATCTAATACTCATAGAACACTAATAGAACATCACTAGGTACTTCTTACGGTGATTGGGAACCATCAAAGCCATCAAGTTAGCGTGGGTCAAAATTGACCCATGGTATATGGCAAGGTTAAGGACGAAATATCATGGTCAAACAAGGTAAAGACATCAAAAAATAGGGCTAAGCCCCTAAAGGAAGGACAAAAAATTACCGTGGGCAAAAAATGACCCATGGTATATGGTAAGGTTAAGGTCGAAATATCATGGTCAAACAAGGTAAAGACACCAAAAAATAGGGCTAAGCCCCTAAAGGAAGATCAAAAATTACCGTGGGCCAAAATTGACCCATGGAATACCAAAGGGTTGGTTGAAAATTACCGTGGGCAAAAAATGACCCATGGAAGACCAAAGGGATGGTCGAAAATTACCGTGGGCAAAAAATGACCCATGGAAGATCAAAGGGCTGGTCGAAATATCATGGTCAAACAAGTTAACGACATCAAAAAGGGCTAAGCCCCTAAAGGAAGATCAAAAATTACCGTGGGCAAAAATGGCCCACGGTCGAAAAAATTAGGGGGCGTAAAATAGGGGGGTAATACGTACAACGGTTGCTTACGCAACCGTTTGGCGCACCCTTTCTTCGAAAGGGTGCTAAAAATTAGGGTTGCCAAAAAATTAGGGCTGCCAAAAAATTAGGGTTGCCAAAAAATTAGGGTTGCCAAAAAATTAGGGTTGCCAAAAAATACCGTGGGCCAAAAATGACCCATGGAAGACCAAAGGGTTGGTCGAAAAAAGGTAAAGGCCAAAAAAGGTCAAGGCCCAAAAAAGGTCAAGGTCAGGTAAAAAATTCGAGCTCAAAAAAGGTCACGGTAAAAAAAAAGGTCAGGTAGGTCGGTCAGGTAGGTGGGTTTTTCGTTGGGTGGGTTTTTCGCTGGGTGGGTTTTTCGTCGGTTGGGGTGGGTTTTTCGTTTACCAATATGGATCCCCTACTACTGACGGACCCCCACTATGGCAAATCGTCAGTGTATAGGTTCATCCCTTGGCCCAGGTAGGCCACAACCATACGCCCTCACAAATCCCAGCCATTCTCTCCTATTGTTCACCTTTATTCTCGCCTCTGCCAAACTCACATTTCTCTCCTTCAGACACTCGTTTACTGACTCAATCCACTTTTTCTTCGGTCTCCCACCCGGTCGGTTCCCAACACTATATATCTTTTTAACCAACCGACTACCATTCATCCTTTCCACATGACCAAACCATCTCAACATACTTTCATTTGTTCTCTCATTTACCCCTTTCTTCACACCACACAACTCTCTTATACGTTCATTCCTCATTTTATCAAATCTTCTCACACCTAGCATGCCCCTAAGATTGTCCATCTGAACACATTGAACTTTAGATCTATACTTCTTATTCCAGACCTTAGTCTCACTACTATACAATAACACAGGTAGCAACATACCCTCATGTAAGACCCTAGCGCACTCAAGACTTAGTCCCTTTACATTCACCAACGATTTAATTGCACCAGCCACCTTCCTGTCATTCACAACTTTCCTACTACACTCTGCATCATCTGTTCCCTTCTCATCCAACATATACTCTAAATATTTAAACTCAGACACTTGTTCCAGCTGCTCACCATCTAACATAACTTCACACTGAGGACTGTCCTCACTCACAACCATAACCTTACTCTTATCTACGTTAACTTTCAAACCCCTCCTTTTACACACCCTGCCAAATCTCTCTACCAATCCTCTCAAACTCTCTTCAGATTCACCACACAAAACCAAATCATCCGCATATAATAGGTAGGGCACCTTCCACTCACCTCCATTCTCCAGCATTCTAACACCATTTACTGCTACCCCCATCTCTAATTCTTTCATAACCCCAGCCATATACAAATTGAATAACTAAGGAGACATAACACAACCCTGCCTCACTCCACTATTAATACTAAACCAATCACTTTTGACACTATATATATATATATATATATATATATATATATATATATATATATATATATATATATATATATATATATATATATATATATATATATATATATATATATATATATATATATATATTAGTGATGGGACGATTATGAAATTTTGCCGATGACGATGACGATGACGATGACGATTATAGTAAATTTTGACGATGACGAATGACGATGCCGATGACGATGACGATGACGATGACGATTATTTGAAAAAATATAATTAAAAAAATTCTCTCTCTCTCTCTCTCTCTCTCTCTCTCTCTCTCTCTCTCTCTCTCTCTCTCTCTCTCTCTCTCTCTCTCTCTCTCTCTCTCTCTCTATATATATATATATATATATATATATATATATATATATATATATATATATATATATATATATATATATATATATATATTATATATTTATATATATATATATATATATATATATATATATATATATATATATATATATATATATATATATATATATAAGGCTGTAGACAGGGGGGTCAGGAGTTCAACCCTCCGAAATTATTTAAGCGATCAAAATTTTTGATTCCTTAAGTCTCTTAATAATAATAATAATAATAATAATAATAATAATAATAATAATAATAATAATAATAATAATAATAATAATAATAATAATAATAATAATAATAATAATAATAATAATAATAATAATAATATTTTGTTAATAGTTCCACAATATAATAAAACGATGTAATAGCCAAAAAAAATTAAAATTTAACATATAAAGTAACTTCACAAATGTGTCAAAAAAGTTCTATAAAAAGACACAACAGAAAATACTTCATCTAAACTTCTCCAGAAGAAAAATCATGTCCACTTCTCAGAAAGGGTGTCCATAAGTCCGAAAAACTCTAAAGTAGGGGGCTTACAGCCATCCTGGAGGTTCAAAGGTAAGAGCGTCGGACTTTCCTCTCAGAGTCGCTTCGTCGAATTCTTTTTCCTTTGAAAGCTAAGAAGAAAATTATTCCTGCTGAGATCATTTCTTCAGGACTTAAGAGCTTTGTTGAAGACTTGTATATTGTTGCAATATTTCGCCTCCGAACTCGAGGCATCTTCAGGCAGAAATGAAATTAATTTGTGGGACGTTTTATTATATTGTGGAACTATTAACAAAATATTCATCATAGCCGTTCCAACAAATTAATTTCATTTCTGCCTGAAGATGCCTCGAGTTCGGAGGCGAAATATTGCAACAAGATACAAGTCTTCAACAAAGCTCTTAAGTCCTGAAGAAATGATCTCAGCAGGAATAGCTTTCTTCTTAGCTTTCAAAGGAAAAATAATTCTACTTGCTGAAAAAGTTGATCTTTGCAAATTTGATAGGCTATGTTACATTTCAAACTGCACAGCGGATAGTATACAACATAATAATAATAATAATAATAATAATAATAATAATAATAATAATAATAATAATAATAATAATAATAATAATAATAATAATAATAATAATTTTATAATAATAATAATAATAATAAAGTAATAATAATAATAATAATAATAATAATAATAATAATAATAATAATAATAATAATAATAATAATAATAATAATAATAATAATAATAATAATAATAATAATAATAATAATAATAATAATAATAATTAATGAATATGAAAAGTATTTATTAATGGAAATGAGGAGACATGTTTGTGGTCCGTAACGATTTCTTAGGTCAAGTGGCTGTTCTTCATATATGTATAAAATATTTAGACCAGGAACTTAAATGTAAGGTTTTCAAGTTTGCAGATGATAGCAAATTGGCTACCTCAGTAAGGAATAATGATGGAAATATTTAAAAGATAAGGAGGAAGCTGTAACCGTTGATGGGACTAGCAAGTTCATTCCTTCTTCAACTAAATCTTTCTCTCCTCATAAACCATGGTTCAATCGTGCTTGTTATCTGGCCATTCAGGCTAGAGACAGTGCGTATCGGGGGTGGAAAAATTCTCGTTTTCCAATCACTCTCGCCAATTTTCATTCAGCTAGAAATCGTTGCAGGGATACTCTTCGACGAGCAAAGCGGGCTTTCATCAAACGAAAGTGTGCGCTAACCTCCTTGGTTCTCCTACTGACAAATCTTTCTGGCCTCTTGCTAAAAGCAGTCTCAGCAACTTCTGGCAAATCTCCCTTCCTCTGATGGTTTCTGTTGTTAATTCATAGCTGAGAAAGGTAATCTCTTCTCGTGGCCTCCTATTTTCCACTAACTCAACCCTAGACGATTCTGGCATATCTCTTCCTCCTTCTCCTCTCAGGTGTCCTATGTCTTTACCTGTGATTACATTTGATCGGGTGCATAGGCCCCTGAAATCTATGAAGGATAGGAAGACGGGTGGCCCAGATGGCATTCCTCCCCAAGTTTTGAGGGAGTGTGCTATCCCCGCCCCTCGTTCAACTATACTCTCTATGTCTCAATACTAGCACTTTCCCTCAGTGTTGGAAGCTCGCACATGTCCAACCTATTCAGAAAAAAAGGAAGCCGCTCTGATCCTTCTAACTATCGCGCTATAGCTCTCACTTGTATTCTATCTAAGATCTTTGAAACCCTTCTCAACTCTCACTTCTTAGATTATCTGGAAACTCATTCCCTTCTTTCCGATAGCCAGTACGGCTTTCAGCGCTCGAGGTTCTTCTGGCGATATACTTTCCTTTTTAACGTATTTATGGTTTTCCGCCATTAGGAACTACGGGGAGACTTGAGTGGTGGCACATGACAAATCCAAAGCATTTGACCGAGTATGTCACGCGTCACTGCTCTCCCCTTCTTTGGGTTTCCTCTTTCTCTTTGCTTAATTATGTCTAGCTTTAGTTCAAATCTCTAAATATCGGCTGTTGTTGATGGGGCGACTTCTTCTTCTTCTTTTTCTGTCAATAGTGGTGTTCCTCAGGGTTCTGTCTTATCTCCTACTTTATTCCTACTTTTCATTAATGATCTTCTCACCTGCACATCTAACTCTATCCACTCATATTCCGATGACTCGACTCCTCATTCTTCAACTCTTTCGAGTTCATGGCACCTCACTCTAGAATTGCCTCTCGTCTTAATCTTTCCTATTTTATTCTCGCTGATCTGGATAGAATTTCCGGATGGGGTCGTCTCAACCTTGTGAAATTCAATTCTTTAAAAACCCAACTTCTGAAAATCTCCTTCTCTTAAACGTATTCTAACTTTCCTATCTCTTTCGACGGTTCTCTCGTCTCTCCTGTTGACAATATAAACATCCTTGGCCTTAACATAAACAAAAAAATGTCTTGGAAACCTCATGTCACAACGGTTGCTAGGGCGGCCTCAAAGAAACTGGGAGTTCTGTTTAGACTGAGACTTTTTTTCTCTTCTCAGTTGCTCCAGCTATACAAGGGTCTCATCCGCCCTTGTATGAAGTACTGTTCTCATATCTGGGGGGGGCTCTGGTTTCACCCGGCTTTTGGATAGGGTCGAGTCAAAGGCCAAAAGGCTTATAAACTGTTCTTTTGGTGCTTTATCTCTATTCTATAGGCACCCCAGCGGCAAGTGCTCGAGGGAACTTATTATTTGCGTACCACCACCTTTACGACTCCTTCGTACACAAGGAGTGCTGTATCTGTGTTGATATTTGTGTTGATATTGGTAACTCCAGGCTAGTTCGCTGTGGTGCTTCCTCCTTTCCCGCCACCTCTGTTCTGTGGAATTCTTTTCCATCTTCTGTATGTCCTGCTGAATTTAATCTTCCTCACTTTAAAGCCTGCGTCTGTGCTCATCTGCGTAATTTGAGCTAGAGGGTGAACTTTTGAGCTTACTACACCCCCTCCTTGAATAGGGCTCTGACTGTGAGTGGTGGTGACAACTGTAAAAAAAATCCTTAGGTGGGCAGATGTGGCAAATGAACTAAATCCCCTACTCAACCCATCCAAAACATCATTCAGATTATCCCAGAAAATTGCACTCTTCAAAATTACCCTCAGATGGACCATATGTCTCAACCACACATACTTTTACTTATTCAAACTTAAATTTAACCTTTAGAATTCTAGCACTCACACACACAAAATCTACCATAGCTCTCTACCACAAGTCACTCATCAGAATTGCAAATCTTTCTATCCCCCTCTCATTTCTTTCCACACCAACACAAACACATTTCACACCACACCACTCATTTTTACCGTTTCCTTCCATCTTTGTTTCAGTCATAGCTAGCAAATCAAATTTGCCCTTTCTAAATACATTCATCACCTCTCTCCTCAACATTTATTCCTCTGACATTCCATGTATCCATACGATTCATACATTTTCGCCGAAAGATAGGACGGCGATCACGACCTTCTCTGAGCCATGCATTAGCATTCCTGGCAAAAGATAAGTGGTAGTGGCCAGCCAACCCAACTACCACCATCACTTAGTTGCCTTCTACGACACGCAGGACATACGATCTCGGCAATTTTTTTCCCCCCACACATAGGGATATAAGGGATAGGGATGTCTGTAAGATGTTGTCTAGAAGAGGGGTGTGGATATAAGTATGTGTATATGATATGTGGATAAAAGATGGTGTCTCAAAGATGTTGTCTGGAGGATGAGTGTGGATATAAACGCAGAACAGAAAGGCGAACCATTAGGCACTGGAATGTCATACATACCTTAATCAAAATGGGTATATATATATATATATATA
>JABUQX010001698.1:0-12500 GCA_015478945.1 Trachelipus rathkii | reverse complement strand
TTCTTTTAATTCGTATTCTGAACCAATAAATGTCCATTTACGGGAAATATGAACTGGAGATATCAATTAAATATATATATATTATATATCATATATAACACTTTCAGTCTATAGTATACTATAACTATATATAATATAATATATATTTATATATACATATAGCTAATAAGTTAGCTTTAAAGTGTGATTAAGTGGAATTGGAAGTTGTGAAACAAAGCATTTATGAGAGGGAATATAGCTTCCGAGGATTGAGGAGCGCAGCCAATAATCAGTACCCCTTATATAAGGTAATGGGGATAAGGTAACTGTAGGTATTAGGGTAAATTAGTTTACTATGTGTTGTAGGTTAGGGAAGTATATACATGGTATAGTTTGGTGCAAGATGCGTTTAAGACGGATTGAAAGGATTTATTTGATAAGAACAATGTGGTTTAAAAGTGGTAGAGGATGTGTGGAATCAATCTTTACTTGAAACAAATGATTAGGAAAATGAGGGAGGAGAAGAAATAAATTTGTAGTTTATGTTTATGGATGTTGAAACAGTCTTATGATCAGGATTAATACGAGGAATCTCTATGGCAGGTGTTAATCTGATATCATGGCGCTTGATGGACAAGCTTCTAAAAATGGAATCGATAACATGTATGTTTGCAACTAGGTGAGGCCTGATTGTGTAAGAATAAATATCGTCGAAAGTGAAGGGTTTAATATTAATAGCAGATATGTGGCTGCAAACCCTATCCCCCTTTGGTTATTCAAATTTGTTTAAGGTCCGTTTACTAAGTTTCGATGATGCAGAATGTGACGTGTGAATTCGTGTTGAATGATGGAGAATGGAAGGAGAGTGGAGGGTTTCCCTACCTATCATATGAAGATGATTTGGTTTGTGTGGCGAATCTGGAGAGTTTGAAGAGGATTGGTAGAGAGTTGCAGGGTGTGTAAGAAGGAGGGGGTTTTAAGTAAATGTAGTAAGAAGTAAGGTTATGGCTGAGTTGAGGACAGTTCACGTGTGACAGTTACGTATTAAGACTGGATGAGCAGCTGGAAAAAAGTGTCTGAGTTTAAATATTTAGGATATAGCTGAGGAAAAGCCAACAGATGATGCAGAGTGTGGTAGGAAAATTTCGTGAGTGCAGGAAAGTGGAAGCAATTAAATCCTTGGGGGAGAAAGGGACTAAGCCTTGAGTGCGCTAGGGTTGTACATGAGGGTATGTTGTTCTATGTTAATGTATATAGTAGTGAGACCTGGTCTGGAATAAGAGGTACGGATACAAAGTACACGATGTGTATAGATGGGAGAATCTAGGGAGTATTAAGTAGTAGGAAGAATTGAAATGAACCATGAGGAGATGAATAGTATAGAGAGTGTCTGTGGTGTGAAGAAGGGGTAAATGAGAGGATAAAGAGATAGTACATTGAGCATGGTTTGGTTCCTCATGTGGAAAGGAATGGAAGTGATAGTCAGTTGGTTACGCCGATGTATAGTGGTGGTGGCTGGGAATCGAACAGCTGGGAGACCAAAGAAACAGTGGATCGAGTCAGAAGAAATGTGAGTTTGGAGAGGCGAGAAGAAAGGTGCATAACAGGCGAGTAAATGGCTGGGTTTTGTGACCGGGCCAGGACTATGTGTATAGGAGTGAATTTCGGGATGAACCCCACATTGACGAATGGCCATCAGTGAGGTTCATCGCGGTCAATTGAAGCTCTAGAGATTGATTTTCTGACTGCAAAACGACATTCTCACATAAAATATATAAGGACGGTGTAAGGCTGGCTTTCTTTTAGACCTTGCTTCATATTCTTCTACAACTTTTCTGTTTCCTGTGCATGTTTACGCACCTTACCCCCAGCTTTTGGGGGAGAGAAGGTGGGTGATGTGAATATCATATTATATAATATATATATATATATATATATACTAATATATAATATATATATATAATAATACTATATTTATTATCTATATATATATATCATATTATATTATATATATGATAAACTATGTTCAAAAGCCAGTAACTCTTAAATTATGAGGAAGATATAAGAAAAAATGCAGGGTTTATATACAATTAAAAATAAATAATAATTAATAAATTTAAAGGAGACTATCTTATTTTAGTCTCAATGGTAGTCAAAATTTGTATTCTTTTAATTCTTTATTAACTACTGCTGTATAATATACTTACAGATGTAGTTAAAGCTAAGAAAATATTGAGAGTTAAGTTCAGTTATTAACTCTTCTATTTACAAATATGATACACGTTCTCATATCATCTATACAATATAGAATAGGGTATAATAAATTAATTGTTCGAAAAATGTATAAATTATCACTTTGCGAGTAATTCTAAATTCGTTTTTAATTTTTTATTTAAACTGGTCCAAATTTAGCTCTAGGAATGAATAATTATAGAAATGGTAACGGTAATTGTGTTGGGATAAATAAGACTAGTGTTGCTGTACTTATGGATTAAAATATATAGGCAAATTTGTAGAAACTTGCCTGTGACTACCGAGGTACCTAACTTAACTAACTAACCTAACCTAACTTAACCTAAATTAATTTTCATATTATACAGTTTGTGATCAGAACTTAGAGGTTCGGTTTTACGTAGCTTTGTGAGGCTGGTTGACTTAATCTCACTAGTCACCAGTCACAGTTTCTACAAATTTGCCCACATAATATGATAGTAATAAAATTAAGTATTTTGAATATCAAATTTTTTCCGACACAAATGGCTCGTAATCTTAATAAATAAAAAAAATTAGCTTATTAGACACACTATAAAGGGGAATCTAGATATTATTTGCATTGCTGAATCATGAGTTTATGAAGCATATTTTGAGACTCCTTTCAGGAATATGAAATAGACAGGTATTCATTTTATTTATATCAGCCTAAAGGAAAGAAGGGTGGTGGTATGATGCTTTGTTAAAAGTAATATTCAGTCTGTGTTAATGGCTTACATAACAAGTATCATATTGTTAAATCTGTGTGGGTAGATATCCTTATGCATGAATGCATGATAAGTAAATAGTATAGAATAGGGCGCTTTATAGACCTTCTGACCGGAGTCAAGATTTAGATAAGGAAATGGTGAAAGAAATTGAGACAGCATTACACAATAAAGAAAATGGTATAGTTTTAAAGGAAAGTTTTAATTTTCCTGGCATTCAGTGGGATTTCTTGTCTAATTAGGATCAGAGAAGTTCTGTATTTATAAATTACATATTAGACAAATTTTACTGGAGATATAATGAAATAGTCACAGATAATGGAGAAGTAAGATTATTAATTGCTTCCAAAACAACACAATTCGACGAGTGAAATTTAAAATTACAATAAAAATATGGTAAGAAATTGTTTTTCCAAAATAATGGAAACTGAAAAACAATTAGAGACCTAATTAGAAAATTGTATTATTAGTAAATCTACAAAAGAGAACGGTCATGAAAACATTTGTTGAACAAAGAAAATCATCACATTAATCCTGAATATCCACAAACAAAACTTCGAAGCTAATATCGTAATATCATCTTTGTTAAAGATAAGCAGCACACATTAGTCGTAAATTATATGGATATGCACAAAGGACTTAATAGATTCGGCTTATGCACTGCTAATTAAATAATTACACGAGTTCTGAAATTTCGAAATAAAAGAACTAAATCTTTACTGACCAATTTAAATGTTTGCTGCGGTTATTTAGACTTGATATTGTTATTATTATTATTATTATTATTATTATTATTATTATTATTATTATTATTATTATTTTATTATTATTTTTTTATTATTATTATTGGTAGTGGAGTGTTTGCGACTTCAGAATTTGAAAAAGGAGAATATATTACGGAGTACTCAGGTAAACTCCATGTGAGTGTGGAAAAAGATTCTTAAGGATTGAAGGGATTATGATGTTTGAATTCAAATTGAAGAATAAATTTATTTGTAACATACTATATATATATATATTAACCTCATATATTATATATATATATATATTACTATATATATTACTAATATATATATAATATAACTATATTAGAACCTATACTATATATATATATATATATATAAATATATATATATAGTATATTGTATATATATTAGTATATATACTATTTTATATCATAGTATATATTATACTATATATAAACTTTTACTTTGCCTCCCCACTCACGACAAAAAAAATTCGGCCGCGAACCGGAATTTCTAAGGAAACTTTCTTTAGCTATAAAGAAATTTTGCAAAAATAATTTCTATATAAATTGTAACATCTGAAAATAGCTCCATAATTATATATCTTCGGATTATTTTTTTTTTGTATCATATACATAATACTCGATACGCTATACTAACTTATACTATATATATCTAATATATACTTAATTCAACTATATAATATATAATATATTATATAACATATATATTGATAAAGATGAGATTGTTTGTTTAATTGATTTACAGATTGTAATAAAATAATAACCTCACAAAATGTTTTAAAATGTTAAATCATCCGTAAAGCATTTTTATTACTATTAATAATGTTACAAAATCTTTAATAGAGTGTAAATATGCCCTAGGTAGTTCACCAAAAAACATTAATCAGGGGCTGGCAAGCGGACAAAATCACATTGAATTCTTTTTCAAACTGATTTTTTCACTTGCTTTTTTTTTTTTTTTTTCTTTGTGCTTTTTTTATATATAATTTTTTTCAATTTTTTTTAGATATTATAAACGATTAATCTTCAATAGAAATACAAAATTGATAATAATAGTTATCAGACAGGTACTCTGCTTTCAATTTCCTACACTACTAAAAAATGTCAACAAAAGATCATGCTTCAAAATATGTTTCTTTTCACTTTCTGATCGGTAAATTTTTATCATTATTACAAAATAACAATCTTTAAGGGTTTGCATGTTTCTGCTTGCTATAGACTAATCAGCACTTTGTTTAAGTAAAATTTTGATCCGGTATTGAGATAGAGAGGTGCTGAACTCACACTGAAAATGATTGGAATGAATCTCGAAACATAAAGAAAGAACAAGAGATATATCTCCAATAAATGTTAAAGAGTGGGTGGATTGTTGCCAAGAGTAAGTCTTCCAGTAGTTAATACTAGGAATGGGAGCGTTAGTGACGAAGGGATATACGCAGCTTGTGAACGATGGCGTGTTCTGCTCACAACCTACATATTCTCACCATCGACACAAAGAGCAACATTTCAAAATAATGATTCTCTATTTCCATATCAATAAAGCATGGCATATAAAGCCATTCCTGCCAAACACCTGTAGAAGTCTCAATTATATATAACAACGGAACCACTTAGCGATTAACTAATTAATTACGTAACAGTCAGTGCTAAAGGTAAAACAGGTCAAAGGGTTAGATGCTCCGATACACAGCCACAGGTTTTGAATATTTAAGTAGAGGAATGTGTGTTCCAAGCCTCACTGGTAAGGTATTAGAAAGATTAGCATAGCTGTCAAAGTGGCTGTCAAAAAGTTCGAAAGAGAGAGAATGTGAGTATGGAAAAACGTCCAAGGAGCTCTTCAAGGAAAGAGGAGGTATGCGAGTCAAGAGTTCAAAAGAGTAGAATCCACTGTAACGGTTATTCTATAAGGAAACTGGATCGATTAAAGAGTTCAGAAGAGAAACCTGCAGTATATTTATTGTTGTATATGGAAATTTATGAAACAATTCGGCGTCCAAGAAAAGATTGGAGAGAGGCAATGGGAGTAAAAGTTGATAAACCGAACAACCTTAAAGTTTTACAAGCAGACGTGTGTGAATTAAACTGCCCCTTACGTCAAGCACGGGGTGGCATGAAATGGATATGAATGCGCGTCAGATACCCAGATCTCTTAAGAAGTTTTTTAGTGAGAGAAAAAGTGTGATTCTTTCGAGAGAGAGAGGGGGGGGGACATGAAAAGGAAACCCTTAAGAATTTTAACACTAGAGGAAAGCTTAAGTTCCTGTTTTCGATGAAAATAATACAGTTGTGTGGAAGGTCGCGTAGAGAGGTATTGAATTGAATATTTATTTTTCTCGTAAATTTACATGAAATTAAGTTCAGGGGGTTAGTTACCCCAAGACTATAATATCCTTCATAGAAATTATAATTTTAAGTATGTGTTGAACAACTTTTTTTATATTAACATTAAACTATGCATTCCGACGAGATTTCTAAATATTAAATAGTTTTATATAAATATTTTATCAGTACAAAACTGTGACAAATCTCTAAAGTAGTTGCGTATAATTTTAATTATTGTTATTGTTGCATTTTGTATATTGTTTATAAAATAAAAATATACATTTACAAACGTTTTAGTTTTCATATTCTCTTGTAACTTTTCTATTACTCTCTATTCTGCTAACACCGAGTATCAGTTTGAAAAGTGTTCCATTAAATTCTTCATTGTAGAGGTTTCATATTGGTGTACTACTTGAGTTTGATCTACGAATCTTTGCCATAGTGACACAGAAGTTCAGTTCTTTATTTAAAGAATTTTATAAATGGGTACGTATGTTGTCAACTGAAAGGTAGGTTGTTAATTGTATTCGTTTCCTTTATAAAATTTAAAGATGGTTGAAATTGTAAAAAAAGGTTTATTTGCTACAGGTTTTTGCACCTCATTTGTGCACAGATGCCTTATCTTACATCTTCCTTTCTAATGAATGAGTTTTCTATAAATACTTTAATTTTTACTCTTATAAACAATATACTTATTTTTTAATATTTCTACCGTTGTCTATGATCTTTCTGTTAAAAGGACCTTACTTGAAATAGGCCATTCGCTCAATACTAGTATTGTCAATGCAATTATATATCTAAATATACTATATTAGGTAGTAAATTATTACATCTGGTGTCTTACTAGTGATACATTAAACGTCACTCCGATCAGCCGACTAATCGTGATGCAGTGAACAATGGTTCGCTTCCCGTTTCGTTTCAAATTAGAATATTTGTGACACTCGTTCATTCCGAACAAGTTATCAACTTGAACGCGGAGAGCTTGTCTTGATTATATAAATATCCATATATTATACACTCTTTATTTCTTTATATGATTATCGAAATACATAACAGTTAAAATATATATATATCTCATATATATATATATATATATATATATATATCTATATATAGTCTTTCTTTCTCTATATAATATTTAACATGCAGATATTTGTATAATAAATCTAGATATTATATATAGATATATATATATTATATTATTATATACGTGAGAGAGAGAGAGAGAGAGAGAGAGAGAGAGAGAGAGAGAGAGAGAGAGAGAGAGAGAGAGAGAGAGAGAGAGAGAGAGAGAGAGAGAGAGAGAGAGAGAGAGAGAGAGAGAGAATTTCGATCTAAGTGGTCAAAATAATTGTCATTGTGTTATTAAAATTTATTTTTTTGTAAGTTCGTGGTTTTAAAGTGTGTCAAATTTTTCAAATAATTTAGTGGAGCTTGAAACATTGTAGAAAATAGAAAATCAATGAAGGTGAAAAATAGTGCAAAAAACCTTTCTATACAAAAAATATATTATGTGCCGTTTTTATAAACTGAAATTGTAATTTATATTAATAATTTACATTAAATATAGATTATTTTTCCTATTAATTATAAATTTATTTATTTCATTATGATAGATATTTTCTTTTTTTAATTATTAGTTACTCATGGATTTATATTTTCTGTTTATTATGTAATTGAAGAAATAAGTCTCCTCTCTCTCTCTCTCTCTCTCTCCGTTCCTCCTTCAGTTTTGGAGGATCTCTCTCCTACACGCTCTCCCCTCACTCCTTCTCTCTCTCTCTCCTCTCTCCTCCTTCTCCTCGTTCATCATCTCATTCTACCTTACTGTCCGCGACACGTCCAGACCTCTCGCCCCAGTCCTACACCCCCACTCCGCCCCCCACCACATACCCATCCACTCTCTCTCTCTCTCTTATGAATTGAATTCACTAACATCCGCTGAGGTTCAATGCAAAGAACGTCAAGCATAAATATTTATTTCTAGAAAAAGTATTTCGTGCTAATCTCGGTTTGCAAAAATTCTTTCATTTAATGGCCATGATTTAATAAAATTAACCAGAATAACAAATCGATATTTTAACTAAACCTTCTTCCTATAGAGATAGGTTTAAAAAAGGTTATAGCGACTTATTTTCGCTTGTTCAAATAGCTCTTCTGATTAATCAGACTATTTCGTAACATATACTCTGCTTCCTCATAAGGATGTTATTGAGACAGAGTGCGACCTGATTCTTTCGTCATCCCAGAGAAAGCTTCATGAAGCTTGTTAAACTCTCTTATTTAAGGTTAGACAGCGTAAAAGGGGTCCTCCATTAAGTTTCGGTACCATTACCTTTAAAAACGAATCCATCAACAACTACCGTGGTGCAGTATGGAAGAATAAGTTGCACCCAATTTGAGGAATGAACAACCCTACATCTTTGCAACTTCAAATATATATTATTACTTTATTTTTTTTACATTTCCTATTTTCTAACTAGATATCAGAGAGGTGCTAGTTTCAGGAATTTACGGTCTCCTTCATACTCCTGAACCTTATGTTTGGTATTATAGTTTTCATCCATTTTGTGCTTTTTCATTATTACATATCTATTCTCACCCCTTCGTATAACTGGACCCATAGTATATAAATATATCTATATACTATAATATATATATATATATATATATATAATTATATATATATATATATATACACTGGTGAGAGCCCATTACTCCTTTAGTTTATATATTATCTCACATATATACACCTTTAATATATCGTACTCTATGAAGCTCATACATACTACTCTGTAGATTATTTATTTACTAATTTTATTTTTATCATAACAGAGTACTCTATTTAATGTACATATCATAATTCATACGGCGCTTTCTATGCAAATCATAATACGTCACTCTCATTATAGGTACCCAATATGAGGTAGTTCAATAACTAATTTAGTTAGTATTAATTATTATAATTTATTTGTATTATGTCCGTATCACAAAGTGCGCTTTGTTCTTTGGCTTCTCTGCCTAGCCCTACCACTTGTATCTCACAACTATTTGCACGTCACATTACCGCCAGTGTGGGACTCAGTGGAACACCATGCCAAGGAGGGCGAACAGCAGAAGAGCGCAGACTCTAGGAAGAGAGTATTAGGAAAGAAGAGAACGCGTTCTTGAAAATTGTGTAATTTGTGGAGAGAATAAGTCATAATCATTATACTGAAGCTATCCTTTCAAGAGTGTTGTTTTGCGACTGAATATTTTCGGAGGAAAGTTTCTTTTTCGGTACAATCTTAAATGTAATCTTCACACTAACTACTTAAATAAGGAAAAAAAATCTTATTAACATAAATGTAAGTTGAGGGTTAAAATAATTCTACGGTGATTTTTATGCATTTTCATATATTTATATACGTTTTGCGGTCATGCTACAAAATTTTTAACTTTACTATAATTTAGTCATTTGATCTGGAAATTCTGTAGCCATTCTTTTAAATAACTAAATAAAAAAAACTATAAAGAATAAAAAGGCCAAAATCATCACAATTCAGTACACTTTATTTTAGTCATACTTTTCTGAAGATATTCTTCAGGATTCGATTCATATTGAAGAATCATTTATTAAAAATTTGTCCTTATTCACCATCAGTCAGAAGCAAGGGGCTGAAAATCCACCTTATCTACATTTTATTTATTACTTTACATTCGTGAATTCTGGCATGGTTGATAAATTTTTGTAATTGCATTATACCCTACACACCACGTTCGATCAACCAGCTATTGTCAGGATATACCTCCTACTGACTTTTATGTAACTCATATTCGCATTTCTCTTTACATTAAATAATAATATTAAATATACCTATTATCCTTATATCTATCTATTATATATATATAATTATAGTATATATATATATATATAGCTATCTATATATATATATATTATATAATATATATATATATTAATCCTTATATATATAATATATATAATATATATAATATATCTTATATATATATATTATATACTATATATATATGTAATTTAATAATTTAATGTGCACTAAAAGACAACTTAATCTTAATATTTAAATGAATAATACAAGAAGCTGTTCTTTGCATAATAACAATGAATAAAGACAACATTCTCTCATTTGAGTTCAGGAGGAAACTCCTTCTGAAACCTCACAAGCTCCGCTGATTATCAATTAATGTGTGCCTCACTGCATTTTTCTTCTTCACATTTAAATCTTGCAGGGTTGACTGCGAGATGAGGGAGAAAAGTTCCCCGTTTTCCGCCTACTGTGTGATAGAAAGAAGCGGGACTCTATATTAACCGCTTCGTTTTGATAAAGAAGACAGATCTTTGATACTTATGAAAATTCCCAACCTGAATTTTGAATAATAGGACCGATGATTATCTTCTTTGTCGTCCGTAATTCCTGTCAATTCAAAAATCGATTATCTTTTTTTCTTCTTCTTTGAATATGATATAGGAAAATATTTCATAAATTTTGAATTATTATTATTATTATTATTATTATTATTATTATTATTATTATTATTATTATTATTATTATTATTATTATTATTATTATTATTATTATTATTGATTTATTATTATTATTATTATTTATTATTATTATTATTCATTGGATAGTGTTATTATTATTATTAATTAGTCTATTATTAATTATTAATTATTATATTATATATTATTATTATATTACTTATTATTATTTATATCCTATTACATTATTATTATTATTTCATTATTATTATTATTATTAATTATCATTTCATTATTATTACTATTAATTAATTAATTATTATTTAATTATTATTATTATTATTATTATTATTATTATTTATTATTATAACAGGATTTTTTATATCTTATATATTATTATTATTATTAATTATTAACTTATTATTATTATATTATATTATTATTATTATTATTTTTTTATCTTTTAATTATTAATACTGTTTATTCTTATTATTATTAATTCTTATATTATTATTTCATTCTATTATCGTATTATTTCTATTCTCATTATTATTATTATTCATTATTATTATTATTTCCATTTATTCTGATTATTTATTATTATCTTAATTATTATTCATTATATTTAATTTCTATTTATTATCTATCATTATCATTACTTTAATTATTATCGTTTCCAATTATTTTCTAGGAAAATATTTCTAAACAACTCAATATCTTCTTATTTCTGTTTCATATTAAATTTCAAAAACATTGGGTTTATTTTTTTTTATTGAAATATCGTAATATCTAGATATCTACCATACCATCTATTGCAATATCATACGCGTGTAAACCTTTATTAAGTCAGTGTCCTCAAAAGTCCAAATCAAACATACACTTCAGATTTTACAATTCTTCCTTGTTATTTCTACTATAAGTAATTTTGCAAAGGCTTCTATCTAAATGCAGACCTTATCTGCAGGTCTGAATTAAGATCATGTTCTCGAATTTCTTTCAGCTACACTGAGTACGCTACAGGTTCAATGATAAATACACTAGTTTCTTGCAAATATTTTCCTGAGAGGAAAAACCGGTGTTTTCCAGATTTTGTCCTCTTTTTTTTCTGGTTTTCTCTTCAAATGTTGATTCAGGTGACTTGACTTAAAAACTCGTAACGCTCAGGTAGTATATTTCAAACCTCATTCAACCTTTTTTAAAATATGTATCTTTAAATTACCATCATTTATGTTTACTACTTAAATAATTTAATATATAGTTATAACAGATTTTACTGATGATTAGCAAAGTAAGGATCATAAATTTAAAACTTTTGATTTTAAGATATTATAATAATATTTGACTATAATAATAATGAATATATAATAATAATAATGAATAATAATATAATAATAATATTAATAATAATAATAATAATAATAATAATAATATATAAATAAATACATATACATAACAATAGAAGAGCAATAAAATATAAGAATGATAATAATAATAATAATAATAATAATAATAATAATAATAATAATAATAATAATAATAATTTAATAATTAATAATAATAATAAATATTAATAATAATATTAATATAATTATTATTATTATTATTATTATTATTATTATTTATTAATATTATTATATATAATAATAATAGATAATATTATAATAAATAATGAATAATAATAATAATAATAACACATCACACAAAATATAATAATAACAATAATTAATAATAATAATAATAATAATTATTATATCATAATAATAATAATAAAATATTAATAATATCATAATAATAAAATAATATAATTTTAAAATAATCTAAATTACATTGATAAAAAAAGAAAAAAAATGAATGAGACTAATAATCCTATAATAATAATAATTAAGTAATAATAAATATATAATTATTAATAATCATAATAAATAATAATATATATAATCATATATAA
>JABUQX010001697.1:70000-92814 GCA_015478945.1 Trachelipus rathkii | reverse complement strand
GTATGTATGTATGTATGTATGTATGTATGTATGTATGTATGTATGTATGTATGTATGTATGTATGTATGTATGGATGTATGTATGTATGTATGTATGTATGTATGTATGTATGTATGTATGTATGCATGTATGTATGTATGTATGTATGTATGTATGTATGGATGTATGTATGTATGGATGTATGTATGTATGTATGTATGTATGTATGTATGTTTGTATGTATGTATGTATGTATGTATGTATGTATGTATGTATGTATGTGATGACATGTATTTATGTATATATATATGTATGTATGTATGTATGTATGTATGTATGTATGTATGTATGTATGTATGTATGTATGTATGTATGTATGTATGTATGTATGTATGTATGTATGTATGTATGTATGTATGTATGTATGTATGTATATATGTATATTTTTAATATGAGTTTAAGCGATCCTCATTTAAAGTGAAAAACATTTTTTTTTTTTTTTTGGGGGCAATTTTGTTTTGATACATTATTATTATTATTATTATTATTATTATTATTATTATTATTATTATTATTATTATTATTATTATTATTATTATTATTATTATTATTATTATTATTATTATTATTATTATTATTATTATTATTATTGTAACTCAGACTCTGAAGAGTTGAAATCTGAAGTAAAATCAAACTCACAAAAGACCCTGATGTCGGATGCTGCAGATTGAAGGATGAACTCAAACTCAAAACATTTTAGATCCTATGCAAACTCCTTCGTGTTCTAGAATCAAAATTTTATTTATGAACTTAGTTTCCATAAACGAGGTGAAGTCATAATTCCACGAGAAATTTCATACTTAGTTTCTCTATAAGTAACATCACCTTTCTGTTGGGTGGTTTAGGTAGGAAGGTTTAAGGGGAAGGTTTAGGTAGGGTTTTTAGGGGAAGGAATATCATGTAATGGCCATTTGTTTCATGTATTATTCTTTCTTGCATTATGCTGAGAAACTTCGTATCTTCTTGTGAGTATGATTCTAATGCTTTGGTATAAAATTCTGGAAAACGGATTTTTAAGAATTGCAGTGTTTCACGTTAATTGATTTTTTTTATTGTTATTTCAGCAAGGAATTTTAAAAATAAATTTTAGTTTATTATTTGTAATTTTTAAGATACAATTAATAACCAAAAGTAAATTATTGATATATATGGATATATATATTTTAAGTATTATATTATATAATCGGTGTTTTAAAGTAGTTTAGTAGTTCGTAATTAAGTTATATGAGTATAGGTTTAGGTAGGTTAGGTTAAGGTAGGTTAGGTTAATTATTATTAGTTAATAGGTATATAGGGTTTTAGGTAATAGTTTATATATTTATAGGTTATTTGATGGTTTAGGTATAGGTTTTTATAGATATAGGTATATTATTAGGGTATATAGGTTATGAGTTATTAGGTTTTTAATGAGTTTAAAGGTTAAGTAGTTTTAAGTAGGTTAGGTTTAGTTTAGGTATAGTTCTATAGTTAGATACTCATTTTTAGTGATTTAGTAGTATTAGGTGATTATGAGTATTTATTATTATGAGTTTGTATGTTTTAAGCGTTCAGGTGTTTATGATGATATATTAGGTTATAGTTCGGTATTATGGTAAGGTTAATGAGTTTATAGTATAGTGAGTTTGGTTTTAGGTATTAATAGGTTTTAGTGTATATTATTATATATTTAGGTTAGGTTTTAGGTTTACTAGGTTTAGGTAGTAATTAAGTGAACTGATATTTAGGTATATTTATTAAATAAAATATTTAGAAGAACATTCTTTAGACTACGGCCAGTTTTGAGATAAGGATATTTAGTATTAGGGTAGTTTTTAGTAGTTATTATAAGTAGTTTTAAGTTATTAGTAGTTTGAGTTTATTAGGTTAAGGTATTAGTAGTTTAAGATTATAGTTATAGTTAGTTAGGTAGGTTTAGGTTTATTTAGTAGTTTTACGTGATATTATAAAGGTTAAGGGTTAGGTTAATGAGTTAGGTTAAGTATTTGAGGATTTGTTATATAGGTTATTAGTTTATATATGATATAGGTATATAGGTATTATGATGATATAGGTTAGGTTTAGTATTATAGGTTATATAGGTTTTTAAGGTTAGGATATATGCCTTTTCTACTTCATCAAGAAATGTTTTTATGCGTTTCACTAGTTTTAGTGTAGTTTTACATTTAGGTCCGTGCTTGTGAAAATAAATTTTGAAGATTTTGTCGATTGAATCTTATTTAGGTTGATTTAGTGAGGAGAGTCGAATTTTCGTGTGTTTATTATTTAAGGAGAATTTTGTTATGTCACAAGTGTCATAGGTTTGCTTCGTATTGATTACAATGAGTAGAATGGTTGTTTGGTCTTTTCTCGAGATCGATTTAGATGATTTTTTATAATGACGAGTCTTTTAATGCGACATGTCTTCTGGCTCAAATTTTTATGATAAGGATTTTGTACAGTAAGGTTATTGTTAGATTTGAGGACAGCTAGTGGCCTTTACGGTTTACGATGTTTTAATAGGAATTAAGTTTAAGAAATAGATGAATTAGAAGTGAATTATAAAGGAATTAGTTAAGATAAAAATAAATTGATAATAGTCTCTTATTAAGACTGGAGTTGAGAATTTATGAGATGGTTTCTTTTAGTGCATTTTTGTGGGTTTCAAAAATTTTGCGTTGTAAGTGCTGGAATTGTGTTAGGTAATTTATATTATAATTACTGGTTTTATTTTATTTGAAAAGTTGTAACATTGTTATTTAGAATTAGTTAGTGATTTAAACAATTTCCTTTTAATTATAGTAAAGAGGTTATAAAAGAGTGACAAGATTTTTATAATATTCAGTGTTATTTATTAGTATATTACCAACCCTTATTTAAAATTAAATGAGGATTTCATTTATATAGATTATTTGTATTGCATAGAGAATTAGTGTTTTTTACTTGCTTCCGTCAATTTTTGATTTTTATTTTTGTTTTGTTGCCTTATTTATCTTTTATATCATTAATTTATTTTTTTTAATGTGTTAATTTTATTTTTTTTGATTCCTAATAAAATTGCTAAAGTATAACTAATCAATCTTCTAATCTTTCGATCATTGTGATTTTAATTACAGGAGATATTGAGGTGAAGGATAATGAATACAAAAGACACTTGAGAAATATTTGTTTTCAGGAATGATGGAGGAAGTTATATGAGTTATTAAGTATTATGGTAATAGGTTTAAGGGGTTATTTATTAGGTTGGTTTTAAGGTTATTTTATGTGGATATGTTAGGTATTTAGTGTTAGGTTAGGTTTAGGTTATATAGGTTAGTTATGAGCCTCTTCTTGTTTAAGGGTTAGTGATTAGGTTAGTATAGGTTATCGGTTAAGGTTAGGTTAGGTTATACTAGTAATAGTATTATAGGTATTATCTGGTCTAGGTATATTTAGTATAGTTAGGTAATTTAATGAGTTAAGGTTTATTATGCGTATTAGGTTTGAGGTTAGTTAAGGTTTAAGGTTATAGTTTATATTAGGTTATAGGTCGGCTTAGTAGTATTAGGTATATTTGATGATATTTATGTATATAAGGTTAAAGGTATATATGGTTTAGGTTAGGTTTAGGTTTGGTTTAGGTTAGGTTAGGTTAGTTTATATATAGTGTATTAGTGGAGTTAAGGTATTTTGGTTAGTATTATGGTATATTAGGTATATTAAGTGATTATAGGTTAATGGTATATATAGTGTTATTGATATTTAGGTTTTATAGGTATTAGTAGTGATTATATAGTTTAGTGATTATAGGTATATATAGGTATTTATGAGTTAACGGTTAGGTTAGGTTAATGGATATTCGGTTAAGTGATATAGTAGTTAAGGTTAGGTTTAAGGTTAGTATTATAGGTTATAGTATATATAGGTTAGCGTTATAGTGAGTATTATAGGTATTAGGTTAGGTATATTAAGGTTAAGGTTAGGTTTATCGTTAGTATTAGGTTAGCTTAGTTAAGGTTAAGGTTAAGGTTTTAGGTGATTAGTGATTAATTGATAGATATATAGTTGTATAGATGTGCTATTAGGTTATCGCTCTTCGTGAAATATATTATAATGATAAGTTTTTAAGGTTGTTAGGAGTGGTATTAGGAAGAGATTCTATACACAATATTGTTTGAGATTACGTTGTATTAAAGGTTGATTTACCAATATTTGTGATTTTTTAATTAACATTACGCAAGCGTAAGGCGAATCCAGTTGAGAATGTTTGGTTTTTGAGGGGAGCTCCAATTTTATGTATTTAGGAGGTTTTAGGGTTTGTTAGGGTTATAATATTTTCTGCGATTAACGTGTAATTATATCTAAAATGAGTATGTTTTATAGTGTTAATTACAAGAAGGTTTATGGTGGATTATGAGATTTTATTAATCCTTTTTTATATTTAGGATAATTTAGGTCTTACGCGAGCATGTTTGTGAATTCTGTGGACTTGTTTTATAACGGTTTTACACTATTTCATGGGTATTAGAACTTAAGGTTGACGAGGAATTATAGGTTATTAAGGGGTTTAGGTATAGGTGGTTTAGGGGGTTCAGTATTCAGGATTTTGTGCGCAAATTTCAGTTAGGTATCTTATGTTTTTGAATGAATATAGAGTTTGTGATTACGGTTAGGATTTAGGTTAAGGTTAGGTAGGTTAGGGTTAAGGTTGTTAGGTGTAGTAGAGAGATGTTCCATGGTTTGTTAGGATAATCTGGTTTATGGCTTTAAAATGCAATGAAAATTCTGTTTTAAAGCAGTAGGTAACGGATACCTAGATTTAGAAAAATTTCAGAAATAAATAAGGTTGTTTTTATTATTGAGTATAAGGCATTTTCAGTAGGAGTTACGGTGAATCAAGTGAAATTTAGTTGGTGCTTTGAGTGTTACTCATGTAGTTTCAGATGGGAGTTAATAAGTATAACCATTGCTTTTTATATATTTGGGTGAAGGTTTTATTCTAAAGGGAGGTATTATGTAAGAGTTAGGAGCAGGATTATTTTTCTCAAAACTTTTGCTAATAGTTGTTTATGAGAGGTTATTATTGAGCGTTTTGTCATCAAGTTGTAGGAGACAGCTTATAGTGACACCCGTGTTCTGAGGTTTAGGTTTACGAATCATTTGTTTTTCTGTTTATGGGAGGAGAGTATTTAAGGTTTTTGGGCTTTCGGAAGAGTTGTAGGAGATTATCTAGGTCTTCAATTTTTGTTGGTTTTTAGGGACTTTAATCAATGGAGGTGTTATTAGTTTTGAAGTGTTGAGTATACTAAAGGAATTGATAGTGTTTGTTTTAGTGCAGTGGTTTTTTGGGTCGAGAACAGCGATTTTTGCTTAGGTTACGTTTTTCGCGGGATTTAGTTTAGGGTCTCGGCGGTGTCCTTTGGCTGTCGTCGGGTCATTTTAAAAATGTTAGACGCAACTCTGCGGCTTCTCACGGCTCTCGGCTTTACGCATGCAGTTTTTTAAATTTATTTATGCTAAGGGTCTGTCTCATGCTTTTCACGTTAGGATTTTGACTCAGCGGTGCTTAGTTTTTATGGGTATTTTCAAGTCGTCTATAAACATGGATTTAACCATTTGGATATAGATTGTTGTATAGTATCAATTTTTAATGATTATGGTATAGGTTTAGGTTGTAGGAGAAAAGTATTGATAGTAAATGGTGGTTATTTCTGATTACATGGGTTTATATTTTTGTGTAAATACAATTAGTTAAATTTGGAAAAAAATATTTTTAAGAAAGGGTTATATTTTTGTTTTTTTAATTAATTTAGACTTATAAGTGGTTAGCTTTTCTTCCTAACATTTTAAGAATATATTTATTTCCGTCTTTTTAACTGGTCTGGGCTATGTAAATATTTAATTATGTTTCTCTTAAACCGTATTGTGTTTCTTAGAAAAATTTAGATTGTTTGGCATCATTTATCAAAAGTCTATTTTTTTGTTAATCTCCAAGGTGAATTTGATTTTATTTATTTTGTGATATTTTTGGATGGATAAACCTCATCCACTCAACTCTTCACTCTTTCTTCAACTCAACGTTTTAACGAGCTTGAGTTATTTGGTAGATTCAAACA
This sequence comes from Trachelipus rathkii, assembly GCA_015478945.1. Classification (NCBI taxonomy): domain Eukaryota; kingdom Metazoa; phylum Arthropoda; class Malacostraca; order Isopoda; family Trachelipodidae; genus Trachelipus; species Trachelipus rathkii. The sequence goes on along the minus strand of JABUQX010001697.1, from coordinate 86,703 downwards.
GCGTGCAACTGTTTTAAGGCAGATTTCATTTTTGTAAAAGTTTTTTGATAGATGCTTGGAGGTTGGCTTTCTGTTTTAAATGTTTAATTTGGGTATTTGAGTGTTCTGGTCGATTTTCCGTTTATAAGGGTTTATTTTATGTAATTAGCTTACGGAGTGTGATATGTTATACTGGGTTGTTTTAACGACGTTTGCTTGCGGTTTGAACTCTATTCAGATTCGATGCCAAATTCAATTAGTAATTCAATCAACTTTTTTCAATTTGTTATTGTCTTCGGTTTCGTCTCACTCAATTGGGTTTATATCTGAACTTGTTCTAAGTGTGATTCAATGGAAAGAGTTTCTTCATCTTTTTCAGCGCGTTTGTAGCAAGGGGCATTCCAGTTTTAGTTTTTAGGTTCTTTATAGGTTTAATAGAGGAGTTCCTTGAGGACTGTGTTTTTGAAAGTGTATTTATTAGGGTGACTTTTTCACGGGATCTTATAGGCATGTAATTGGCTTTTCTTGATTGCGATCGTTACCAGGTGTATTTAGTGTTCCATTAGGGTTATTTGTTTATAAGTCTTTAACGGTTTAGTTAAAGTTTCAAGTGTCACCTGGTTCTGTTTTTTAAGGTTATTTGAGGTATATGTTGGTAAAAGTTTATAGTGCAGATATTTTTATGGTATGTACGGTCTAGGTAGGGGGTTGAAGATTTTCTAGAGATTTTAGAGTTGGAGTCGATATACGCGTTAGAGGTTTTGTAGGGCGTTCTCGAGAAGAATTTTTTTGGTTATTGGTGTTTTCTGCTTTAGTTTAAGGATTTGTGTTCCTTATGAGTTTAGGTTATTTTTTGGTCCTCCTCGTTAGGTTTAGGCTTTTTGGCTTTTTTAGGTTTAGTGCTTTGAAAGGCTTAGTTCCGGTTAGTAATTGGTTTAGGTTTGTTAGGGTCAATTGTGTTTTTCGGTTTAAGAGATTAAGGTTTTGTCGGTTAATCCTGTTTTTATGTGTATTATGTGGTTTAACTGAGTTAGGTATATTTAGGTTTTTGGTTAGTTAGATTAGGTGAGTATATAGTGTGGTTAGGTTAGGTTAGGTTTAAGGTTAGGTTAGGTCGGTTGGATTTCCTTCGGTTAGGTTTAGGTTTAGGTTTCTAGGTACTAATTGTGTGTAGTTTCAGGTTTTGTCAAGGTTTTATGCTTTCGGTTTCATTTGTTTAGGGTAGGACTATTTTTCGGTTTTTGTATTTGTTTTAGTGATTAGGTTAAGGTAAATGAGGTTAAGGTTTTGGTCTTGGTTGTTTAAGGTATGTAGGTTAGGGGATTAAGTTATTAAGGTTAAGAGTTATGAATTTGGTTAGGATTTACGGTTTAGGTTAGGTGAGGATTATTCGGTCATATATTTATACATCGTCTTATGGTTTAGGTTAGAGCTGTGTGTTGGGTTAGGGAGACGAACTCACTGGTGAACCTATGTAGTTTTCGGGTTGTCATTTATTTTTCCCAGCTTGACTACTTCGTGTTAAAGGATTTTCATTTTAATTTTTTTTGACGTGAGGTTTTTTAGGGTCTGTGCGTTTTTTGGTTATTTGTTTCTTTTAGTGCTTTGGTTTTTAAGTATTGAATTTCACAAGGTGGATTTAATATTTAATTTTATTGTAGATTAAATGAAATAATTGATATCATCACCGTTTATGGGGGGATTTTAGGGGCGTTTTTGTTTTTGTATTTCTAATAGATTTAAATAGGGTTAGGTTGAGTCATTGGTGGGATTAGGCATAATATTTTCTATTAACTGGTTAAGTGTATCTTATAGGGTTTCGTTCTGAATTTAAATCAAGGGAGCTTGTGGGGCTGATTAAGGTTAGGTTGGTTTAGTCTGTCATTTTAGGTTTTAAGAGCTACTATTGGCATATAGGTTATGGAAAGTTTTATGATATTATGAAACATTCTAGGCATACAAAGGTTAGGTAAGGTTTCATGAATTTAGGTTAGGTGTAGGTTGAGGTTAGGTCTCTCGAGTGTATTCTTGCTTTTGGGCTCATGGTTGTTTATGTCTTCTATAGTAGTTATTGTGTGGTTTAGTGTTCTCAAGAGCTTGTGGTGTTTTACGTTTTGAGTGTTAATGGTATATTGTGGATAGTTTACGGTTAGGCTTTTTAACTATTTTAGGTTTATCGCTGTTAAGATTTTAAGGAATGTTCAGAGTTTAAATAGCGTGTTAAGACGGTTAATAGATTAGGTTTTGTTATGGTTATATGCGTTGATTTTAGTCGTAAGATTTTCGGTTTTCGGTTTGGAGAAAAGCAGTTTTAGGTTAGGTTAGGGTTTCTTCTAGGATTAGGCGAATTATTTTTAGGGTGGTTATGGGTGTAGAGTAGTTTAATGTGTTAAGGTTCAGGTTGGTTGGTTCGTAGTTTAGAAGAGTTAGGTGGATTGATGGTATTAAGGATTTGGTGGATCTATTATGTTACTTATGGGTTGAAAGAGATGTTTAGTTTTAGGTTTAGTGTTTTAAGGTATGCGGATTTATGGTTAGTGTGTTTTTAGTATTTTTTGGTTTAGTGCTACTTTATAAGAGTTTTAAGTTAGGTTATTATTTTAAGGTTTAGTGTTAAGAGCATAATATTAGGTTTTTATATGTTTAGGTTATGTCGTTGAGGTTCTTTGTCCTGGTTAGCGTTGTTCATAGGTCTAGTGTTTAGGTTAGGGTTAGGTTAGGCGGAGTTTTTTCAGGATTTAAGGTAATGGCATCTTAGGTTTTTATCAATAGCGGTTACCGCTTTATAGGTTACGGTACATAGTGTTTAGGTTTATTTAAGTCGTTTTTTAGGTTTTAGGTTATGTTTTATGGTTTTTTTGTTGGTCTTTAATTGACTAGGGTACCTTTTTAGGCTTTTTAGGCCTTTATGGTTAATAGAATTAGAGTTTACCGGATTTTTTGTAAATTAGCTAGGTTTAAGATGGTTAGGTTTTGTTCTTTCAGGTTTAAGGGTTTTTAGGTTATGATTTAAGATCTTATAATGGTTTCTTCAAGGTTAGCAAATTAATGTTTTCTTAAGGCTTCTTAGGCATCAAAGGTATTAGTCTGGTTATGAGATTCTTCTTCAGTGTCTTTTTGTGAGGGAAAATTGTGTTCAGGAGTTTAAAACGTCTGTAATTTAAGGACCATATTTTTATGTGGTTAGTTATCGGGCTAGGTTCAGGTTGGGCGTATTGGTATATAGTTAGCGTTTCTTGGGTTTATCTTAGTGTTAGTTTTATAATTAGGTGCGTTATCAAGAGTATGGATCTGGTGATGGGTAGGCGGTTTAAGATTTATTTGTTTTTAGGGTTTTTTCACGCCGAGTATAGCGTTTATGCGATAGTTAGGTTAGTGGCTTGAGGAGGGTTAATGGTTTTGTTGTTGCTTTTCAGGCTTAGAGACAGGGTGCATTATTGGGTCATTGTGGATTCCTAGACCAATTTGCTTATTTTTCTAGGTTTAGGTTAGGTAGTCTACGATGAATGAGGTTATTGTGTTGTATGTTTACGTCTGGTTAGAGGGTTTTCTAGTCGTCTTTTCTTCTATAGGAGTTATCAGGGTGGAAAGTAGTTAGTTCGGTTAGGTTAGGTTTATGTGCATTCGACGTTATGGTTTTTGGATTAGGTTATATTGAGGTCGTAGGTTTTATTAGTAGCTTTTTTTAGGTTTGAATCAGGGGTTTGTTAGGCTTAGGTTAGGTTTAGGTTTAGTTTAGGCTTAACTTATTTGGGTTTTAGGTGATTTTCTGGTTCTTTTAAATGTTTTTATATAACGTCTTTATGGTTGATCTAGGTTTTTAGCCGCTTTTAGGTTATTTAGGTTTACTTAGGATTCTAGGTTTAGGACTTTTAAGAGGGTATATAAGGGTAGGCTTAAGGTTTTTTGGTTTGGTTAGGTTAGGATTAGGTTAGGTTAGGTTAGGTGTAGGTTTAGGTTATCATGGTGTTTTGGGTATGAGTGTGGTGGTTCTTATTATTTATTTAGTGTTTTTCATTGTTACGGCTGTGATGGGACGGTGGGTCTCAGGAAGTTACCAAGCAGCAGCGAGTGCACGCGGTGAGGGGATCATTGGTATTGTAGGGCTTCTTTAGGGGTGTGGGAGATTAGCTGGATTTTTTAGACTGCTTGCTTACATTAGGGTTAGGCGATCTTGTTGATGGGGGGTAGAGTTGAATTAGCAGTTGATTCTATGTTAGTAGGGTTTGTTAGCATTGGGATCAATCAAAGGGTCATATCGCAGAATACAAAGTTAAGGCTGCTTTGTCAGTTGTAGAATTGGGTAGGCTGAGCTGCAAGCCGAATATGGGATTAAGATTAGGCTCTAGTGTGGCTGTGGAGATTTACAGCTTGCAGGGGCATGTTGTATGGAAGGGGTTGCATGGGTATGTGAATTTTACTCGTGTCTTGAGGTTTTTAGGTGGAATTTCTTAGACGGTTATTACTTGTTTAGTAGATAAGGCCGTTAGGGTTTCACAGGGCGGTGCCTGTTAGGTTAGGGGTTAGCAATTAGGTGGTATTGAGGGGAGATTTGATTCTCTCTCATTGGGGCTTGGATATGTAGGAGATTTAAGGTCTAAGGCAGAGCCTAGAGAGGGGAGTTCTTATTAGGGTGTTTTCAAGGGGGATTAGGGTGAATAATATCATTTAGGTTAGTGTTATAGAGACAATGTCTCTCGAGTGTTTACTATTACTTTTAGGGTTAGTATGGGGGATAAGCAGTGCTCATATGTTAGCTGGTATGAAACTGAGAATTGATTTAGGTCTTCTATGGTGTAGAGGTAACTCTAGGTTTAAGGTTAGGTATATGCTAGCTATCTAATTATGTAGAGTGTAGGTAATAATTTAGGTATTAGTGTTTTTATGGAGGCATTAGGTTAGGTTTTAAGGTACTATAGGGTATTAAGGTTAGTTGGGGTATATTAGAATTAAGTGTTTTATATTTAGGCCGTTTAAGGTTGGATTAGTGTTAGGTTAGGTAGGGTTAGGTTGGTATAGGTTAGTTAGGTTAGGTTGGCTTACGGGTTAGGTATAGGTGTAGCTCTTGATGGATGTAAGGATATCTATAAGATTATGGGTTTAAGATAAGGAATTTTAAGGTTATGGCCTATTAAGATTGTAGAGTTATAAGGTATAGGATTTAGGGTAGGTTTAAGTAGGTATAAGGAGTGAGTCGTTTAGGTAAGTTTAGGTGATCTTAGGAATTTTAAAGGTTTCAGGTAAATAGGTAGGTTAAGAGATTAGGCATATTAAGGTTAGGTTAGTGTTAGGTAGGCGATTTTTTATCTGTATTTTTTATTATGGTTAAATTATTATAGGAATATTTTACGGAGTTATCTGTTAGGTTGGATTTAAGGTTAGGATTTGGCAATTTATAGTGAGGAATGTTAGGTTTAGGTTAGGTTTAAGGTTCGACTTAAGTCGTTTTGGGTTTTTTATATGGGTCTAATGTTGACGATTGATTCTTAGGTTATATTGTTTATTTGGGCTTAGTAGGTGTTATGCTAGGTTTAGGGTTAGGTTTTTAGGTTGTGATGACTTAAGGAGGTTAGGTTTCTTATTGGCTTAGTTAATGCGGATTTTATTAGTGATTTAGGGTTTTTAGGGTTGTGATCGTGGATGAACGTTTTTTCGGGTTAATCGGTGTCGCGCAACTATGGTTAAATAACCATGTACAAATGTTCTCAAGGTGTTTTCCTGAATATGTGTTGTTTCTTATAGCTTTCTAGATCAAGGGAGGATAAACAGAACTTTTATAGGTTTTTTATGGTAAATTTGATTTAGGGTATTTTAGTTCAGGTTTCTTTAGAGTTTTTTTAGGTTTCACTGAGTTTTTGGTTTTTTGAATTTAGGTTTAGTTTGTGATAAGGAAGTGTAGTCCTGAGACCTCGTAATTTAATTCGTAGTTTGGGTTTAACGGTTTAGGTTTTTATGCGTTATTACTAGGTTATATCGGATTAAGGTTAGGTTTAAAGGTTTAGGTTTAGGCTATTTAGATATAAGTTTAGGGTATAGCTGATTATAGTGATTAGTTTGATATTAAGGTATATAGGTATTATATTAGTATTAGGTTAGGTTACGTATTAGGTTAAGGTCTCGGATATAAACAAATTCCAGCTGATATGTATAAACAAGTATAAGTATGTTAGGTTAGGTATAGTTTAAGTTAGTTAGTTAGGTTGGTTTAAGGTTTAGGTTAGTGTATTATTAGGTTATGGTTAGTTTAGGATTTAGTGATATAGGTATGGTTAAGGGTTAGGTTTAGGATAGAGTTTATCATGGTTAGTAGGTTAGGTTGGTTAGGTATTTATTGGTTAGTTTTTAGTTAGTGGAATTAGGATTTAGGTATAGTGATTAGGTTAGGTTATAGGTTAGGTTAGGGTTAGGTATAGGCTTAGTTAGGTTTAAGGTGTTAAGGTTAATGATTAGTGTTAGGTATGAGTTTAAGGTTATTAAGGTTGTTAGGTACGGTTTAGGTTATGATTATAAGGTTTAGGTTAGGTATAAGGTTTAGGTATAGTTATAGGCTTACGTTAGTTAGGATTAGTATTGGTATGATTTAAGTGTTAGGTATAGGTTTAGGCTTAGGTTTAGGTTAGGTTATGAGGGTTAGTTAGGTTTGGTTGGTTAGGTTAGGTATAGGTTAGGTATAGGTTTAAGTGAGAAGTTAGGTGTAGTTTAGGTTAGGTTATGGTATTAGGTATAGGTGTAGGTTATGGTTTAGGTTTTAGGTTATAGGTAGGTTGCATATAGATTAGGTTTAATGTAGGATTTGGTTAGTGTTTTTAGTTTTGGTTAGGTTTAAGGTTTAAGGTTTAAGGTAGGCTTAGGTTTACGGTTTAGTTGGTTATGGTTAGTGATTATAGTTAGTTTGGTTAGGTTAGGTTAGTGGTATAGTTTAGTTAGTTAGGTGTAGGTTGGTTTAGGTGTAGGTTCTATAGGTTAGTTAGGTTTAGGTAAGGTTAGGTTAGGTTAGGTAGGTTAAGGTTAGGTAGGCTAGGTTAGGTTAGGTTTAAGTTGGTTAGGTTAGGATTAGGTTAGGTTTGTGTTAGGTTAGTTAGTTAGGTTAGGTTAGGTTAGGTTATAGGTTAGGTTATGTTACGGTAAGGTTAGGTTAGGTTAAGGTTAGGTTAGGTTAGGTTATGTTCGGTAGGTTTAGGTTAGGTAGGTTGCGTTAGTGTTTAGGATTTAGGTAGGGTTAGGATTAGGTTAGGTTTAGGTTGGTTATGAGTTATGTTATGTTAGGTTAGGTATAGGTTTAGGTTAGGTAAGTTAGGTTTAGGTAGGGTCAAGGACAAGGATTAGGTTAGGTTAGGTATGGTTTGTTAAGTTAGGTTTAGGTTAGTAGGTTATGGTTAGGTTAGGTTAGGTTAGGTTAGGTTTATGGAAGATGGGGAGATTTAGGTTAATTAGGTTAGGTTTAGGTTAGGTTAGGTTAGGTTAGGTTGGTTAGGCGTTAGGTTAGGTTAGGTAGGTTAGGTTAGGTTTAGTTAGGTTAAGGTTTAGGTTGTTAGGTTAGGTTGGGTTAGGTAGGTTAGGTTAGGTTTGTAAGTTAGTTAGGTTACGGTTGGATTAGGTTAGGTTAGGTTAGGCCTTTGGAGGAGGTTGGATTATGTTAGGTTAGGTTAGGTTAGTTAGTTACTTAGGTTAGGGTTAGGTTAGTAGGTTGGGTGGTTAAGGTTAGTGTTGGCTTTAGTAGGTTAGGGTGTTTAGGTGGGTTAGGTTAGGTTAGTAGGTGTAGGTTAGGTTAGGTTCAGGGTTAGGTTAGTGTTAGGCTTAGGTTAGGTTTAGGTTATGGTTAGGTTATGGTTAGGTTAGGTTAGGTTAGGTTGGTTAGATTGGTTAGGTTAGGTTAGGCTAGGTTTAGTTAGGTTAGGTTGTGTGGCTTAGGTTATTAGGTTAGGTTAGGTTAGGTTATCGATATTGTTGTTGGTTAGGTTAGGTTAGGTTAGGTTAGTTGTTAGGTTAGGTTAGGTAGGTTAGGTTTAGGTTAGGTTAGGTTAGTTAGGTTAGGTTAGGTTAGGTGTTAGGCTTAGGTTAAGGTTAGGTTAGGTTAGTGTTAGGTGTTAGGGTTATGGTTAGGTTAGGTTAGGTTAGGTAGGTTAGGTCGTTAGGCTTAGGTTATTAGGTTAGGTTAGGCTATGGTTAGGTTAGGTTAAGGTTAGGCGGTTAGTCTAGGCTAGGTTAGGTTAGGTTGGTTTGGTTAGTTAGGTTAGGTTGGTTAGTTAGGTTGGGTTAGTTAGGTTTAGGTTAGGTTGGTTTAGGTTATAGGTTAGGCTTAGGTTTAGGTTAGGTTAGGTTCAGGTTAGGTTAGGTTATGGTTACTTGCAAGTTCAGTAAGGCTTAGGTCTGGTTAGGTTAGGTGTGGTTAGGTTAGGTTTAGGTTAAGGTTAAGGTTAGGTTTCAATTTTAGGTGTTAAGGTTGGGTTGTTAGTTGTTGTTAGTGTTCGGTTAGTTAGGCTTGTTTAGGCTTGGTTACGTTAGGTTAGGTTTGGTTAGGTTCCAGGTAGGTTAGGGTTACGGTTAGTTAGGATTGTTAGGTTTAGCGCTGTGGTTTGAGGGTTACGTTTAGGTTAGTTAGTTAGGTAAGGTTAGGTTAGGTTAGGTTAGGTTATGGTTAGGTTAGGTTACCTTATGTTAGTTAGGTTAGGATAGGTTAGTGTTTTACGTTAGGTTATGGTTAGCGGTTAGGTTTAGGGTCTGAGGTTAGGTTAGGTTTAGGTTAGGTTAGGTTAGGTTTAGGTTAGGTTAGTTAGGTTGGTTTAGGTTGGTTATGGTTCAGGTAGGTTAGGTTATGGGTTCGGTTGTTGGTTAGGTATGAGTTAGTCGGTTAGGTTTAGGTTTAGGTTAGGTTTAGGTTGGGTTGGGGAGTGTGGGGTTAGGTTAGGTTAGTTAGGTTAGTTAGGTTAGGCTTAGGTTAGGGTTAAGGTTTTAGTTAGGTTAGGTTAGGTTAGGTTAGGTTAGGTTAGGTTAGGTTAGGTTAGGTTAGGTTAGGTTAGGTTGTTAGGTTAGGGTAGGTTGGGTAGGTTGGGTTAGGTTAGGCTAGGTTAGGTTGGGTTCTGGTTAGTTTAGGTTGTTAGGTTGATAAAGTGTAGGTTAGGTTAGGTTAGGTTAGGTTAGGTTAGGTTAGGTTAGGTTAGGTTAGGTTAGGTTAGATTAGGTTAGGTTAGGTTAGGTTAGGTTAGTTTAGGTAGGGTCGGTTAGGTTAGGTTAGGTTAGTTAGCGGGAAAAGCTATAGTTGCTAGTTGGTTTATGGTTAGGTTGGTTAGTCTAGGTTAGGTTTGGTTTAGGTGTTTAGGTTTAGTTAGGTTAAGGTTAGGCTAGGTTAGTTAGTTAGTTTAGGTTGGTTAGGTTAGGTTTGGTTAGGTTAGTAGGTTAGGTAGTTAGGTTGGGGTTTAGGTTAGGGGTAGGTTTGGTTAAGGTTAGGTAGGTTAGTTAGGTTATGGTAGGTTAGGTTGGGTTGGGTTCGGTTGGTTAGGTTGGTTAGTTAGGTTAGGTTAGGTTATGGTTAGGTAGTAGGGTTAAGGTAGGTTAGGCTTAGTGAAGTTAGCTTAGGTTATGGTTAGGTTAGGTAGGTTAGTTAGGTTGGTAGTTAGGTTAGGTTAGGTAGGTTGTTAGGTTATTAGGTTAGGTTGGTTAGGTTTAGGTTAGTTAGGTTGGTTTAGGTTAAGTTTGGTTAGGTTGTTTGGGTTTGGTTCAGGTTAGGTAGGTTAGGTGTAGGGTGGTTCGGTTAGGTTGGTTGTTCGGTAAGTTAAAGGTATGTTAGCTAATTTAGGTTAGGTTAGGTTAGGTTAGGTTAGGTTAGGTTAGGTTAGGTTAGGTTAGGTTAGGTTAGGTTAGGTTAGGTTAGGTTAGGTTAGGTTAGGTTAGGTTAGGTAGTTAGGTTAGTTAGGTTAGGTTATGGTTTAGGTTAGGGTTAAGGTTAGGTTTAGGTTAGGTTATGTGTTTGGTTAGGTTAGGTGGTTAGGTGGTTAGGTTAGGTAGTTAGGTTAGGTTTGGTGAGGTTAGGTTAGGTTAGGTTAGGTTAGGTTACCTCTACATGGTTAGGTTAGGTTAGGTTAGGTTAGGTTAGGTTAGGTTTAGGTTAGTTAGGTTAGGCTTAGGTTAGGTTAGGATTAGGGTAGGTTCGGTTAGGTTAGGTTAGGTTAGGTTTGATGGTTAGGTTGGTTTAGGTTAGGTTAGGTTAGGTTCAGGTTAGGTTAGTGGTTAGGTTAGGTTAGGTTAGGTTTAGTTTGTTAAGGTAGGTAGGTTTAGGTTAGGTTAAGTTGGTTTAGGTTAGGTTAGGTTTAGGTTTAGTTAGGTTTAGGTTAGGTAGGTTAGGTTGTTAGTTAGGTTAGGTTAGGTAGTTAGGTTAGGTTGGTTAGTTAGGTTAGGTTTAGGTTAGGGTTAGGTAGTTCGGTTAAAATGTGAAAGGTTAAAGTTATATTCAATGTTATAGGATTAAAAGAGATTCACATACCAATACCACTGAAGGAACGTGGTTTCAGGTAATTTTATTGATTGTTTACTTTAAGTTAAGTGAGGTTTATTTAGGTTAGGTAGGTTAGGTTAGTAACCTAACCTAACATCACTGTTTACGTTAGTTAAGTGAGGTTAGGTTAGGTTAGGTTAGGTTAGGTAAGTTAGGTTAAGTTAGCTAACTAACCTAACCTAACCTAACCTAACCTAACCTAACCTAACCTCACCTCACCTCACCTAACCTAACATTATGTTAGGTTAGGTTAGGTAAGTTAGGTTAAGTTAGCTAACTAACCTAACCTAGCCTAACCTAACCTAACCTAATCAACCTAACGTTATGTACCTAACCTAACCAACCTTACATTTTTAGGTCAAATCACAACTTCCTAAAAGAGGTAGAAGGAAAACAATTTTATTGGGATATCTAGACACATACTTATTTAACAAAAAATAGCCGCGAGAAAAACGATTTAATCAATTCTTGAAACAGTTCACCGATTTCAGTCTATATAAAGTAACGTTTATATATATATATATATATATATATATATATATATATATATATATATATATATATATATATATATATATATATATATATAATTTTGATATATATATATTGAGATTCTTTTCATTTTTAAAATTATTTTATCTTGTAATTAAATTAATTTTTCATTAGATATTTATCGAGTTTAATAAAAACTAATACAATACCATAGCGTGGATGCACGGCAGGCTGACGTGGATACGCGCTGAACCTTTATTTTATAAGTTTCATTTTACAATTATTGCTTTATGTTTAATTTATGTTCTATTTTATTTATTTAAAATTACTTTTGCTTTAATTTTTCAATTTTACTTGTTTAAATTTATTTTTCCATTATTATTATTATTATTATTATTATTATTATTATTATTATTATTATTATTATTATTATTATTATTATTATTATTATTATTATTATTATTATTATTATTATTATTATTATTATTATTATTATTATACTAAATATTTGAATTAATAAATTCATACGTCTGAAAGAATTTTCCTTTAATAAAATTAGTGAAGCAAAATAATTTAAAAAAGAAATGTTTATTTAAAAAAATTCGAACGCAAAATCAAAAGCCTCACATTAATCATAGCCTAGGTTAAATAAAATTGTATTGCAAAGGTGTCAGATATTTAGAAAAAAAGTACGGAAAATATCATTGCCTGCGTATCTAGGATTTGGCCTATATATATATATATATATATATATATATATATATATATATATATATATATATATATATATATATATATATATATATATATATATATATATATATATATATATATATATATATATATATATATACTATATATATATATATATAATTTGAAATTAAATTAAAAAAAAAAAAGCGACCAAAAAGTTTAGCTGTTTCTCAAATTTACCAACAATTTTCTTGTTTATGTAATTTCTGAACATCCGAACATATAATAATAAAAATGGTCAGAGTTCCATCAATTTATTTTTATTAGATAAATGCAAATTAAAAGGTGTAAGCGGGCATTACCCCTCCGAAATATCTAACAGAGGTGACAGTGTGAGAGGTTATAATAGAATAGACGTTGTGCTCTCGTCGTGTGACAATATTAAAACCCTTGATGTACGCAACTACTGGAAACCCATAGATTGTGTGACCTTCATGCGTACGTGTATAGGTTTCACAGTTCGAACATCTGAAAATATTACAGCATTGCTTAAAATAAAAAACGAATTAACATCGCATCTTACTTGATGTTGTTGACATGCTGACAGCCGCACCATAGCACATGGTGTAATCTATGATATTTACTCCGAAACATGTGGTTTCTCGTATAATACAGTATACAGGAGTGCGTTAATAAATATCAACTTGGATGAGTTTACTTCTCTCTTGTATGAGAGAATGAGTGCTGCTGAATCAAAATATGCCGAAAAATGATTTAGTGTTGCTGAAGGCATTTATACTTACATCATTTCAAAGGGTGTTGAATCTTTTGAGAGATATATAGAACTTACCCAAGTTATGTTGAATCCTATGTTCTCTGATTAGATGAATTAATATATTTAAAATAAACATGTTTTTATGTATTTATATAACACTCTTTTCAATGAAAATTATATGTTATAAAAATGAAAACTTGTTTTACTTCCCGCTTATGTTCGCTTTATTGACTAAGTTGTTAATGATAGCTGTTTATTCGTCTGGTTGTTGTGTGTTAAGTATGTTATGTTCATAGTTTAGCTTTACAAAGAGTAAAAATTTACTTTGTTTGTCTTTATCCGTTAGGTATTATGCTGGTTAGGTAAGGTTATGATAAATTTTTGGTAAATATTACTATGTTAATGTAAAATTAACATTGTCATGTTGGAGATATGTTTGATAAAGTGCGAATGGATTATGTTTTTGTGAGCCTTGTTAGTTATGTTTACTGTTGTTAAGTTTGGACCTTTGCTTATGTTAGCAGTTTATTCTTGCTTAAGATGTGTCAGGTTTGTCGTTGTATACTATGTTCTTAGTTCTAACAATGTTATGTTGGCTTTATTAATGTGAAAACTTTGTTACGTTAGCATACTTTCGCTGATCTGTATGATAATTAAACAAGGTTATGGCCAATTTTTGTTAAATATTACCATGTTAATGTAAAATTAACATTGTTATGTTAGAGACATGCTTGACAAAGTGTGAATAAGTTACGTTTTTTGGATGTTATGTTAGTTACTTTACTGTTGTTAAGTGTGGAACTTTGTTAACGTTAACCGTTTATTCCTGTTTAAGATGTGTTAGGTTTATCGTTGTGTATTATATTCATAGTTCAGATGATGCTAAGTAAGCTTTATTAATGTGAAAACTTTGTTACGTCAACATATATTGATTGACCTTTGTATAAAGAACTTGATTTTATGTTATGTTTATCCAAAATGATACTCGAAATGTGACTTGAATCAATAGATCAATAGATTAATAGATCAAGGATGGCCAGGAGGTTGGAGCGATTGTGGTTGGATGGTGGTTTGATTTACTGATTTACTGCTTTAGGGTATGTAAAACGTTACAATTTTAGTAAAAAATTTGACTTGAATCAATAGATCAATAGATCAATAGATCACAATTGAACAGGAGGGTGGCGAGATGGCGGTTGCATGGTGGTTTGATTTACTGATTTACTGCTTTAGGGTATGTAAAAACGTAAATTTGTAAGTTATAAACAAAAAGAATAAGAAATTTTATTTATTTATTTATTATTTTTTATTTTTATTTTTTCTTTTTTGTTCTAAACTATTTATTTTCGAAATCTACAGATACAATAACATCGCTAAAGACACCAATATTGTATCGTACACAAATGTTTAATAACTTGGCTCTTACCAGACCTTTCGTTGCAGCTGTCAACTCCTACTCCTCTGTGCCAGACTCCTTCTTCATTCTTTCCCTCCTTATTCTTCCTTCATCCTTCTTCATTCCTGCTTCGACTTCTGTCTTGCAATCTGTGCTTTTTTTCAGCCAGGACCCCCCCTCAATGGGGGTCCTAGACACCCCATACGGACTTATAACCCTCATATTCGAGATCTACGGTCTTGATAACCTATATAAGCACACCAATATTGTTGTTATACGAATGTTTATTAACTCGGCACTGCAGCGGCTCCAGCACCGGAGCCGATACCAACTCCTCCAATCCAGGTTGTGCGGAACGGAGCGGAACCGGAGGCGGAACCGGAGGCGGAACCGAAGCCTGAACCAGAGTCGTAGGAACCGCAGCAGCAAACGATGAAGGTGGCTCAAAAATTGATTCCCTACGGGAATCAATTTTTTACGAACTATCACAAACATGCGTTCGCGCGGTCGGCCAGGTGTCCACCTGGCGCTAACTCACTTTTAAGCATAATCTTCGATCGCTCAGATCCCGCAACAAGGGCGTAAGCAATATTTTGAGCTAAGCTCTCAGGAGGAGGTACCCCCTATATACATCCTAGAGATTTGAAATTTCGCCTGTTTCGAGCTTAACCCATATATAGATTATATTCCAAGTTTCAGACATATACCTCTATTTCTTCCTATCGAAAATGGTGGTGTTGGTCAGATTGTCGGAATACTACTTTAGTACTTATTTATATAGCTTTTTTGAGTTTACTTGTAAATGGTAATATAGTAATAGTACTAGTACTTATTTATATAGCATTTTTTGAGTTTACATGTAAATGATGTAAGAGAATTTTCATTTTTTAATTCTTGAGGTAAATCGTTATAAACTTTAGAACATTTATAACTAACTGCATGTCTAGCTTTTTCTAACCTATAGAAAGGAGGATTTATGTGAGCGCTATTTCTTAGATTTATATCTCTTTGAATTTGATTATTATGAAAGTTAGATATTAGGAAATTACATGCCTTATTTTGTAGTATCTTGCGCTGTTCCTTTAATAGAGGTAGCTTCAATAGGTCTTCAAATTGTAATATTTTAAGTTTTTTAAATAAAGGTGCTGATTGCTCATAGAAGTTTTTAGTGGGGCTTAACAGTCGGATGAAGCGGTTTTGCATCAAAATAACCGAATTAATAGCTGATTTGCTAGCTATGCCATAGACTGGAAGACAATATAATATATGTAGGTGTATATGTGCATAGTATATCTTCCTCAATATATATAAAGGAATGAATTTTTTCAATTTGACTAATAATAATAATAATAATAATAATAATAATAATAATAATAATAATAATAATAATAATAATAATAATAATAATAATAATGATAATAATAATGATAATAATAATGATGATAATAATAATAATAATAATAATAATAATAATAATAATAATAATAATAATAATAATAATAATAATAATAATAATAATAATAATAATAATAATAATAATAATAATAATAATAATAATAATAATAATAATAATAATAATAATAATAATAATAATAATATGTATATTCAGTCAAAATACATATCGCCTATTTCATTTAGCATTAAATTTGCATTTAAAATTATTTTTTGTTTTTTATTGGTTACTAGGGTGACAAATACGTCCTACGAGATCTTGCGATTTAATACACAGTAAGAAAACTTATATTTAATAATAAAATCAAATTATTATCTGAAAAAAATCATTTTCCATAATAGATTAAAGCTTATAATAGGAGAGTTGAAAAGAGGATGTTTTACTTATTATTTTGATAATAAATTCTCCTAGACCTTTTTATACACGAAATAATTAGATTTTTGAATGTCTTTAGGAAATTCATTCCTACGATAAAGTAAGGAATTATCAATTAAAACCATTAACATTTATCCAATTAATTTTAACATAAATCGTAATATAGGACGATTCCTTATTTTATTTTATATATTAATTCAGATTTATAAATAAAAATATAATACTAAAATGTATCATATTATTAACATTATTTCTTTTTAAGGAGTTTTTTGACCACTTCACTTATTTTATCCCTCGGGGCTACATGATGATAAAAAGTATTTTTTGTATGTAATTTATTGTTGCCTCACACGCACTAAAGCCAAAATGGAGGCAGAAAAAAACAGACTCATTCCCATCTTTTGATATTAGATTAGAAAATACAATGCAAGGAAGTTATTAATTCTTTTTTTTTTTTTTTTAATTTCCTAAATTTTTGAGAATTCATTTTTTTTCTTTCTTTTTTTTTATAAATGTATTTTCAGACAGCATTTTTTCCTCTTCTTTTATTACTGCCTTTTAAAATTTTATTATTTGTATACTTCGTGTTTTTATGTTTTCTTTTGCTTTTGGTAAAAAAGTATGTGAATAAAAATGCTTTTATTTCTAAATATTTTTTTTTTTTTTTTTTAACTTTTGTTCACGATGGCCAATTTTGAAGTGGGACAATTCCTCGACACCGACATCGAGCCGAATAGTCTATAAAACTTATTTATGGTCTATGCGTATTCACACGACACCACCCGCATCACACACACACACCACACATATATACTAATATATAACTAATGATACTAAATATATCTATACTCAAAACACCCAAACATAAAATACAACTACTATACCTTATATATACAGTACTATTAGCTATCATATGTATATGATAAGCTGCTATCATATAGTATAGTAGTATATATATCTCATACATATGATATATATATACGTATATAGTATGAAGTGGCGGCGCGACGTGTAGGCGATATTTCTGGTCGATGTAAACACTGATTCT
>JABUQX010001697.1:62500-65000 GCA_015478945.1 Trachelipus rathkii | reverse complement strand
TTTTTATATTTATGCGAGTTCAGAAAATGAGGCCTTTTTAAAAACTTTGAAAAAATAAGAAGATAACTATAAAAAAAAAAAAAAAAAATTGGCAGTTCATTTTAAAAGTGCAATCTTTAACTAAATAAAATTCATATCACATTTTCTAAATTTATTGTCATGAACCAGAAAAAAAAAATAAGTATCTAAATTGGTGAATAGAAATGGTTTACTGGTTCTCAAATATAGATTATTTCAAGCAATATTCCCATTTTGTTTGTGGTCTTTCATACTAAGATTATAATAACTGGGTTGATGGTCTCTTTTAGCATACAGTATTTGCTTATATATATATATATATATATATATATATAATATAATATATTATATATATATATATATATATATATATATATATATATATATATATATATATATATATATATATATATATATATATATATATATATATATATATATAACAAAATATAATGACTGCCCCTCCTCAAAGGTCCTCTATCACGTACTCACACTTGACAGTTCAAGAGAATCAAATATCCAGCCAACACTTCTCCTACTTAACAAACACCCCATCCTAGGCTTAACTTTTCACACACACAACATTCACCCCACACATATACAAAGAGACTAGCAATAGTACCTATATATAGGCAATACCGCTTTTCCTTTCTTAAACTATGCATCACCAGCCTGGGCACCCATATTATCACAGACCAATACTTATAAAACTTAAAGCTGTACAAAACAAAGATTTCAGAATAATAATAAGCTGTTTTCCTTCCACACCTATTCACCACTTGCTAACTGAAACAAAAATCCTTCCTGTAAAGCCCACCTAGACATATGTTGCCAACTTTACAGTAAATCACTTTTACCAGACTACCCCTACATCAAACATTACAGCATTCCCCTGCACCAAGAAGGGGAAAAAAAATCACAAGCTTTGTACTATTTTGACATATACAACATTCTCCCCCTGGCCTCCAGATATTTGTATTATTGAACACATCCATACTCAATTAATCGCAAGAATAATCTGTGCATAACCTAATAACACCATACAACAAGCACGTCCATTGAAATATCCCCCCCCCCCCCTAAGAGCAAACTTTTGATCATCAAACTGTAATGGTGTCCCATTTTCACTCTCGGAATCATCCCTCTCCTCCCTTCAAGGCTGTAAATTTAAAGCTTGTAATGCACCCTCCATCCCCCTCTGTCAAGGATATCCTTCCTTAGCAAATGGCGACACAAGACATTTCTTGCTAAACTGCTTCGATCTGACAGACATCAGACGTAACTTTGATAAATAATTTTGTATTTCTTAAAAGTTTATGTACTTAACAATTGTGAAACCATTGATTATCTATTTTTTTTTCTATCAACTTGTTTTTAGATATATTTGGATATTTAACTAACAGTTTAATTTATATTAGTTTTATATAAGATAAATTAAATTTATATATAAAAAAAGTTTAACAAAAATGGAGAAAACAAATAAAAAAAGAAGATCAGTTGTGTGGGAATTTTTTAAATGGACAAATTATGGTAAAAGTCAAGAAGTATACTGTGATATTTGTAATTACAAAACAAAGATTTGTCCAGTTCAACGATCAACAAATAGAATGCTTAATCATGTTCGAACAAAACATACAGAGGAATTGACTTACATAGAAGACCTGATAAGCAAAATTGTTGCTAAACCAAGTGAACGAGTACAAAGAATGAATTCTTCATTAAATCCTGATGGAGTTGAGAGTCCTAGTCAGGTATCATACATGAATGAGAAAGAAAGCAGTTTTGATGGTCACTTAAATAAAGAGGTTGATGCAGAATTCGAAAGTTTTGATGAAGGACAAAAACCATTTAAGAATAAAAAAGTGAATCCTATTGTAATCATACATGATTTTGAAGGCTTTCAAAATGAGTCTGATTTAAATCAAAAGAAGAAAGCTTTATTAATAGCAATAAAAGGTAAGTTAGTTAGTTTAATTTCCATCATACTATACATTGACTATTAGTAATATTTCAGTGTGCAGCAGTATTGAGTTAAAATTGTTCCATTGCTGTTATATATATTATATATATATATATATATTATATATATATATATATATATATATTATATATATATATATATATATATATATATATATATATATATATATATTATATATATATATATATATATATATATATATATATATCAGAATTTTTTTCTTGGGGGGTTTGAGATTAAGAATACATACTCTTACGTTAGGAGAATCGGACGATCTCAAGATATTTTGCCAGCACTGTAGGCTGGGCTTAGAGATCTGTTGAAGTGAGTTTATTAAAGTTGCTTCAAATGTAAAGTGAGAGCAGTCTAGTAAGAGATGTTTTGTGTCGTCATTTGCCTGGGAGGGGGGAGGGGAGATATCTTTGACAGTAGGGGAGGGAGGGAGGGAGGGAGGGTGTATTATTATGAATTTTATATTTTCATTCCTGAAGGGAAGGATGG
>JABUQX010001697.1:52500-55000 GCA_015478945.1 Trachelipus rathkii | reverse complement strand
TCTAGGTAGATTCTATATGGGTTGCAACAGAGTCTGAGCGTGTAGAGTGTGTACCTAGAGCGCACTTGATTGCGTGAAGAATACAGGGGCATAGAGTTGTAGATGATGTATGGTCATAATAGTTGCTTCACACAAAATTAAAAAAGTTTTATATTAAAAATATTGATATTTATTAGGTTTTATTGGATTTGCAAACAGGCTTATGATATGATTAAGAGTTAATAGGGAAGCTTATGGCAGGTGTTAGTGGATATATGGTGTTGAGGAGGTAGGTCTTCTGATGGATATCATAAAGTATTGTATGACACGATAGTAAAGCGTGTGAAGAATAATGGAGTTGTAAAGTGATTTGGTGTTTAATCATATAAAGCTGGAGTAGAATGGACTAGAGATTGTATTATAGTCTTACCTATGGTTTATTCTCTATTTGATTATTATGGATTGTGAGATTTATGAAAAATTTAAGAGGGGGTGGTGAGCAATGGGAAGGTGATTAAAATGATGGAAGAATGGAAGAGAGTGGAGTAGGTGCCCTACTCCTATTATAATATATGGAAATGAGTTTGGTTTATGTGTGGCGAATCTAAAGAGAGTTTGAAAGAATTGGTAGAGGGATTTGGCAGGGTGTGTAAAAGGAGGGGTTTGAAAGTAAACGTTGATAAGAGCAAGGTTATGGTTGTGAGTGAGGACAGTCCTCTTTGTGAAGTTATGTTGGATGGTGAGCAACTGGAACAAGTGTGTGAGTTTAAATATTTAGGATAAATGTTGGATGAAAAGGGAACGGATGATGCAGAGCGTAGTAGGAAAGTTGTGAATGGTGGGAAGGTGGCTGGTGCTATTAAATCCTTAATGGATGTATAGGGACTAAGTCTTACATGAGGGTATATCCTTACCTTTGTTAATGTATAGTAGTGAAACTATGGTCTGGAATAAGAGGTATAGATCTAAAGTACAATGTGTTCAGATGGGCAATCTTAGGGGCGTGTTAGGTGTGAGAAGAATTGATAAAATGAGGAATGAACGCATTAGGGAGTTGTGCGGTGTGAATAAAGGAGTAAATAAGAGAATACATGAAAGTATATTGGTTGGTTAAGTGGATATATAGTGGTGAGTATGCTGGGAATTGACTGGCTGGAAGACGGAAGATAAAGTGGATTGAGTCAGTAAAGGAATGCCTGAAGGAGAGGAATGTGAGTTTGACAGAGGGTGAGAACGGAAAGGTGCATAATAGAACTGAATGGCGGGTTTTTGTGAGGGGGGTGGGGTATGGTTGTTGTGGCCCATCTGGGCCAAGGGATGAACCCTACATTGACGAGATGCCATAGTGAGGGTTCGTCGCGGCTCCGTGCATCCCATGGGTAGATTTTTTTGACTGCGACGATTTCTCACTTAAGGGTATAAAGGGGGCGGTAAGGCTTGTCTTTCTTTTCGACTTGCGTCATATTCTTCTACTACTTTTCTGTTTCCAGTGCATGTGACGCATCTTACCCCCAGTCTGGGATGATATATATATATAAAGTATTATATATTATATATTATATATATATATATAAATATATATATATTAATATATATATATATATATATTATATTTTGTGCTTGCTTGCCCTCATATTTATATTTGTTTGTTTATATACGTCAACTCATATTTCTGTGCAAAAAATTAGGCTAAGGAATATTAAGAATTTAGATCTATTATCATCAGAAGAATATCTCACTGTACTTAAATCTCGATTTACGTTGAGTGTACCCACAAATATGTTCGATTTTATCTCTGGGTAGACGCTTCCTTTTAATTGGACGCTTGATTATTCGCCGAAAGAAAGAATAAATGAAGTTTGGAGGATGTCAAAAAAAAAGTTGCACTTGTTCTACTTTTTCTATCCACAGTAAAAGAATTCTTAAGAAATACTCGAGATAAAAAGTTTTAGGAGTAGTCTATGGTCCATTTCAATTAAAGATTTATTTAAAAGCAATAATAATTTCGCTTGATTTTGGATTTGAAAGTTGATCGACGAGGGAAACCAGAGGGTCCAGTTGACCTAATATTAATTAGGTCAACTGGACCCTCTGGAAAGGCTCTACGGCAATGAACAAATGCTTTGAAAATAGAAAAGTTTATTTTTTTGACTTTTTAACTGATGAAGATAAGTTAAATTAATATTGCAGTTGTATCGAGTTCAAAGGTAGCTATGAATGAAGTAGGTTCTTCTTTTATTGAAGGCCTAAAAAGTAAAGCTCTATAACCTTACTCAGGTCTGATACTGAATAATACTGGAAACAGTGTAATTAAAAAATGTGTTTTTCAATATAATCATAAACTTATTTTATTTTTTTGGTTATCATGAAAGTGACGTCCAATGGTTGCCACACTAGAGTGCACGCTAAAAAAAATTTCCGACAAAGAATCTCTCTCTCTCTCTCTCTCTCTCTCTCTCTCTCTCTCTCTCTCTCTCTCTCTCTCTCTCTTCTTCTCTCTCTCTCTCTCGGTCTTTTCTTC
>JABUQX010001697.1:42500-47500 GCA_015478945.1 Trachelipus rathkii | reverse complement strand
CTTATTAATTAGGGTAATTAAGAAGCCAAAAGAAAATGGCGTCTAAGTGAGCAATTTTATAATATATATATATATATATATATATATATATATATATATATTTATGTATTTATATATATAGTATAATATATATATTAATTATATATATAAGCTATATATATATAATATATAATATATATAATATATATATATATATAATTTATATATATATATATGGTTATATATATATATATATATAATTATATATATATATATTATATATATATATATATATATATATATAATAGTATTATATATATAATATATAATATATATTATATAATATATATATATAATATTAAATATATATATTATATAATATATATTATATCTGCATGGATTTTCATGAATTTTGGGATTTGGCTACCTAAACCTTTTAAATAGATTTGCAAACTTTTGTTCCGAGGGAGGGCTTATTAGCAAAGGTACTAGGGACACTAGTGAGGGTCATTATAGTATCAACATTTCATTGTTAAATCAAACAACCCATTGGATAATTTAACTTAATTTTGTGTTTGAGCACATTTCCACTTTCTCGTTTTGAACATATTACCAATCATTGCGAATCTGGTGCTTTTACTCGTTTTGTTCCTTGGGCGGAAAAAAAACTTGGTAAAAGATGCAGTGATAAAAACCAAAGTTGAATTATATTTACTAATTTCAGCAGTGAGCTGTTATTCGGTGATAATTGGTTTAGAGCGACAAATATCATCTATCCATATCTCAAAAACTACAATAGCCACAGGGAAAAGGAATACATTGCTGGAATGCTGGTCCAATTTTAGTGCGGAAAATGTTAAAAAAAAAAAAAAAAAAAAAAAAAAAAAAAAAATATAAATTTATTAAAAAAAATAAAAAAACTTACAGCGAAAAAGAATACAATTTTTTGGAATCCTGGTAAAATTTTAGATAGGAAAATGTAAAAAAAATAAAAAAATAAAAAATATTATTGCTAATAATTATAGTAATATGATTAGAGAGCCTATTTAGAGACCTTTTATTGGTTACTCGTTAAAATAAATAGACTTTCTATTAAATTTTGCTTTTTTTTTTTTTACTAAAGAATACCCCAAGGGTATACCTCACCGATGGCAGGAGTCGGGGTCTCTCGGCCTTCCGGGGAACTACGGGGTAGGACTAATTCCCCCCCTCCGGGGAGGGTCTCCGGAACCCCCGCTCTTTGGTATTTGGGTTGTCGCTGGGGGGCGCGGGGGTTCCTCCGCCCCCCCCTACGGGGTATGGAAAACGTCCCCCCCTGTGTTCCCCGTCGGCTCGAGCCCCCTACATTGCCGTGTTTAATACCTTTACAAAAATAATAATATATATATATTTTTTCCCCTGCTCCTAAAAAAAAAAAATAGCCAATATTTTTATTTTATTTATTTATTTTTTTTTTTTACATTTTCCTAACTAAAATTTTACAAGGATTCCAAAAATGTATTCCTTTTCGCTGTAGCTATTGTAGTTTTTGAGATAATTTTTTTTTTTTTTTTTTTACAGTTTCCGCAATAAAATTTTGCCAGGATTCCAACAATTTATTCTTTTTTTTTTAATTATTGATAGTTTTTTTTGAGATATCTGCGATCGAGTGGGATAGTTGTCGCTCTAAACCAAATATCACCCTGTTATTCAAAATAACTTATCATTATACCGTGTTGCAGAACATATGATGAATTAGTTTCTAAAATATCATCTAAAGTATAACCTTTATTTTCCATTAATTTTGCTCGATTTTAAGGCCATTCAATTTCAAATTTATAGATATTGGCTGTTATTATCCAGAATTAACTGGAACGTGTTTTCCACTTTTAGAAAATGGTTCGTTTCTTTATTTACAGATTAACGTTGACGATTATAACTCTCTAAATGATAAAGGAGAATTTTGTTTAATTTTAAAAAGTTAAAAGAAGAAAAATCATTTCTTGTAAATATAAGTCGCAGCTGCAGCCTCGCAGGCACTTAATAATTAAGTCGCTATATCTCTAAATCAGAGAGCGAATTGTTTTCCCTCGCTAGTGACATTATTCATTAAAGATCTCGTGAGAGCCCAGGATAAATTTCTATGTGCTACAAAACATGGATATATGATACGTAAAAATCCATAGCATATACTTCACTAGTTTATGTTAAAGTAAATGACTCACCGCCCAAATCTTGTACAACCTACTAAATAATCGACAATACACTATTAATTAGGTCATATATATGTGGTTGGGCCATTTGATTGTCATATGCCCTCTAAGTCAGTAATACACAAACACGCCTCATTAAGCTTACCTGTCTCTTAATACTTTATCCTTTACTTAGTCTAGCAATGGAATGAAGTAATTTTGATATTTCAATATTGTATTATTGCACATATTCTGCTATTTCTTATAATTTCTACCACTATATTATCAGCATAACTGCTAATTTCTACCTTATCTAGAAAATTCGAAAGACTCGAGCAGGGGTGGGGGGAACCCCTCTCCCGCTGGCGAAATTTCGCTCCCAGAACCATTTGATTTCGCCCTCAGAGCAAATTCTCTAAACCCAAAGCCTAAATTTAATAATATTTTAAGTCGCACTTATAGGAAATAAGCTCTCGTGATAATATGTAAATTATTTAAACTTACTAACAGGATAATTCGTCCAATCCCCCGAACAAATTTATTCCGGAAAACAGAGACGAGAGAGGAGAGAGAGAGAAATATTGGAGTGTGAGTTTGTAATAATAAATTTATTACAAGATTTTAGTTGATCAGAGTGTTGTTAATCTGATGGGAAAGGGAAGGTTGCAAGATTTGAATAAATTCTTGTGTCCTATAAGACCAATTGCATGAACGATGCAGACCTTCCTAGAACACCTCTCTTATGTACTCGCAGCCAATACATTCAAGTAACTTAAACAAAGAACAAAAATTTTATTTGAGTCCTCAATAATATGTGTCTAGCCAGTGGCATAATTCATTGTTATGATATCTTAATACCTAATTGAATTGTATATGCATGCATTTGTATTGTTTTAATTAACTTTTGCAATATCCAATGTTTAGTGTGTGTTTAGTATAAAAATATGTAAGGTCATATAACCTCCCCGTATCTCTGACCTTAAATTTTTTTCTCCAGACACACGTATATCGGAATAACTACTATGTAACCCACTGAGACCCTATCTACATATATGTTTGCAATTTAGATTTCCAAATTTTCCCAAATTAAATTTTGCTATATAAGAAAACCTATTGTAATCTATTTATTGCTGATATATGGTAACAAATGTGTAGTGTCGCTGTTTCAGAAATACCCAAGAATATATCAAAAATAGCATTTGTCGAAAATTTTTGAAATTGCGACTCCCAAAATCAGAACTGTGTTCTTATTATTTTCCATAGATAAGAATCCGTATGGAACTATAACTTATTGAGAGAGAACATGCTCCAATCTTTTTGTGTCTTGAGAACTAATGTAATATCTGTTGAATAAGAATATATACCATTGAGTTTATAGGTAATAGTATATATATATTATATATAGGATTGATTAGGGGGTATATATTGTTAGTACTTACTGGTATTGTTAATAATTTATAGGACAATTTAATTCTTATTTATATTAGACCTTATATGTTTCATTTGACCTAATATATATATATATATATATTATATATAATGTGATAATAAATCAATAATTATAATTGCGGTAATTAAAGGATTGTATCTAAATAATTGATGTATTGAAGCAAATTTGATATATATTAGAAAATCTATTAATAATATATAAAGGTATAATGTAAAAATTATAGTAGGATAATCTAATTATTTTACGTAACATTAGGTATCATGGAATATATGTTATAATGAGCTAGAGATCTTTTGATAAAGCATAATTATAGGTAGGATGGATTTTGCTCTAGGAGTATGTAAAATTGATTACCTGGATATTATAGAATTAATTGTGATCTATTTCGTTTATGGGATGTACTATACATATAGGCTCTTCTATGTGTAGGAGAGATTGATTGTCCCTCCGCGACAAGAGCGAGGATTATCGTAGATGTATAACGCCACCACGATAATTCGAATATTCCTAGTACAATACTGCTATTATTAAATTTCGAAATAGTGGTAAGGTGAGCATTTGTTTTATTTATGGATTTTTTAAGAAAGAAGTTTAGCCTCAAGCTAAGTATCTAGTGTGCTGGTTACTTATTAATATAGAAAGAGTTTGCATAAAGTAATGAACTGGAAGAGTATCCTCAAAATTGGATCAAGCAATATCACAGTCAACCTCCTATGTCGCATTTCCCGATCAAGTGGTCTTTATAGGGCATGTGATTACTCTAGATCAAATCTTCCACATTGAAACAAACCGTACATTTGTGAAAAAATCTGAGCGTATGATATAAAATGATATAATTTAAAAGTTTTAATGGCTACGTCAACAGGCGGTATGATTTATTAGAATGTTAGAGTTAGGAAACAGTCTTGTCGCTAGCGTGTTTAGATCAGAATATTATATGAGTTTAAAGTCTCGTGGTTTAGGTCTCTACGTAGAATAGGGATATCTTCCAAATAAGTCAATCTAATTGAGTCGTTTCCAGATGAGTGTCAGTCAGATTTCTGGATTTTGAATTTAAATAATTTGGAGCCAGAATAATACATAAACATTTAAGTAAATTGACCTTACTATCGTCATTCCAATTTTCTAAGTTTGATCTCGTATTAAATTGATTAATAAAGCTTTTGAAGCTTTTGTAATATTAATAAGTTAATAAAGAGTCGATGTGATTTGAAGAGCTTGTGTGTCGTCTCTCCTACTCTAGGTCAATTTTAATTTATATATAGATGGATGTGAAAAAAAGAATTGAGGTAGGATGCTGTTGTAAAGGAAGGAGTATGTTGAATGAATGAATGAGATCCACAAACGAGAAAGTGATTATTAGGAGAAGATGCGTGCTAAAGGATGTCCCTGATTTCATT
>JABUQX010001697.1:25000-32500 GCA_015478945.1 Trachelipus rathkii | reverse complement strand
AAAATTTCTTCATACATAAAATGGAGTGGTCACAGAACCATTTAGAAGTCGAAAGGAATCCAAAGTTCGTAGTGGATTCAAAAATGAGTTTCTGCCCATAATCCAAACGTTATTCCGTAAGAAATCCATGCCGAAAAAGGAAGTTTTGCTATGTCTAGCGATGAATAACCTCCGAACTGCTGATAGTGTGAAAAGATGAAGACCCATAATCCAAAAAAATAAAATGCAAAATTGAAATTCGTTTGCTTGAGTCATTTTCTTCGAGTGTTCCGATAGGGAATTTTAGTATTATTTTAGTTTTCTCTTTTTCTTCATTTTGTGTTTTTTTTTAGGCGTTGATTGAAAGTAGTGGTGTTGCGGGTCTCGCGGGTTCACCAATTATATAGGGTAGGACTTGCTAAAATGGTGGCTTATTTTATGAGCAGCACCCTATATAAGAGGATGGTAAATTTAAAAATCCATATTTAAAATGATGTTTTTATTCAACATAAGTAAAATATGCAATGAAAAAGTAATAAAAGTCCCTTCTGTTGAGATACTCTCTGTAGGCGAATTGCAAGTCGCAGCCTTTTCCAGTGCGTTTTTCGAACTTGCCTCTGACTCTTCGTTTAGCGGCGAAAATTGGTGATCGAAATTCGAGTTGCAGCCTTTTCCTTGGAAGTTTATCGCTCTTGCCGGAAGGATTTCTGAAGAAGTATCAGTGAGTGAGAGATTTTCTTTTGATTCTTAATAATTTGATCGACTGACTTTATCTGACTGAAGAGTATCTCCAAAAAATGACGGGTTTATATAGTATTTCACTTTGACTTATGCTAAATTTTGCTCGCGCAAATCTTAGCATAAGTACGAACATAAATTAAAATGTTTAAATTTTTATAATGGAGGCTACATATATATATATATATTATATATATATATATATATATATAATATATTATATATATATATATATATATATATATATAATAATATATATATATATATATATATATATATATATATAATAATATATATATATAATATATATATATATATAATATTATATATATATATATAATATATAATATATATATATATAATTTATATTAGAGGTGTTACGGAATTCCGTCCGGCGGAATTTAAAATATTTTTTCCAGTTCCCGCCGGAATTTTGAAAAAAATTCCGGCTGGAACCGGAAATTACTAATTTACTTCTGAGAATTATTGCGGAAAGAGATTTGATTTTATATAAACCATAGCTCTTCTTTTAGTAAAAGAAAAAACTTTCACAGTATTGGGCGGATATTTTTAAACGCTTTCCTCAAATATATTTCCTGCTTCTGAAAATGAAAAATATTTCTCTGAAATATATGGGGAGACTGAAAGGAGAGTAATTTTTTTGCTAGTACTTGCTATGTTTGGGAATTTAGCTTTGGTCACTCTCCCATTTTCAGTAATTCTTCTTTTTCCCAGATTAGAAATTGATTCTCGGTTAAAAAAAAATTTCAATTCTTTTAAGAATTTCACCTTTTTAAGAGCCACTGATTTTTCTTTTTTTCCTTTTTACACTAACTGACTCGCAGTCACTCTCACTTTCTTCAAACTTATAAAAGCTAAATACTTTTTCGAGTAATTCTTTTCTTAATGCTCCTGATTAATTTTGAGGTACTTGTCAAATCTAAGTTTATTGTAGATATTGGATAGTTTCTGAAAATGGATGGATGACCTCATCGCCTGAACCTTCTTTTGTACTGCTACTACTATTATCACTTTCTACCTTCAATTATTTGCATATTTCTTTTAGCATCCATTTTCTACTCAATTCTCTTATTTCATTAGAAAATAAAGTCAGTTTGCATCTTGGGTCTACTACAGTACTTAAAACAATTATCTTGCTTTGATATATGTGGATCTATTGAATCCTTTTCTTTCCTTTTGTATTCATAATCTTAAACTCTAATGCCTTCTTCAGCTGTTCTTTTAAAGTCTGAACTCCTGCTGTCATCCTCAGAATCTGAGAGATATGCTGGAGCTCAAATATGGAGAATAATTGATGATATAAGTGATTTTGCCTTATAGTTTCTGTAACCATGAGAAATGGTTGCAAAACTCTTAGAATTTTTTTCAAGTATTTGCCATTTAATAGCAGTCAAAGCTTGAATGTTTGATTGTTCTACAATATAATGTTGCAGAGGTCTTTTCAAACATTCAATTTCTTCTAGAATCAAATATGTGCTATTCCACCTGTATTAACATCTTGAATTGGCATTAGTGGGCTTGCAAGATGTGGATCCAAGTCTCTCTTTGTATTCTTTTAAGTTCATTACAGCTAAAAAAACTGGAATGATTGAAATGTCTACAAATATTCCTACATTTCTTTATTAAATCCCACTGCTCTTTGAGGAAAATAAAGGCATCTAATAACAAAATTGAATTTTTATGATAAAACAAAAAAAAACGTGTGTAAAATCCTGCCTAAAATCCAGTTCAAATTTTATGTTATATGCTCGCATCTCGAAGGAATCAATGAATTTTGTTAGAGAATTTGCCCAATTATTCATCATAATTTCAAAACGCAACTGATTTTAATTCCAGAATGAGAACCTGGAAATTACTTACGAATGCGAGTACACAGATCCATTTTTTTAAAACTCTCTGGTAAGCCATAGCAGTTAAAGAAATAATGACTCGTTTGAATTAATTAGCTCTCTATAATATCTGTAGTAAATGATATCTGATCAGGTCGAGATAACTTCTCGAATACTGCTGATCATAATTTCCTGTATGAAGTTTGGTAACATCTTCTCTACAAAATATTTTCTACTAGAATAAGATATTTTGGTTGAAAATGGGCAATAAGTTCTATTGAATCCCTTCTCTTCTGTGACTGTGAATAGTTAGCTACCATTGCGATAAAATTCATTATTTTCTGTGATTTGGGGTCATTTTTGGGGAGAAACTCTCCTCAAAGCTCACTTATCTCACGGCTTGGATCTATTGCTCTTTTGTGGTTTTCCCTGCTCTAGAAAATACAAGACTCTCCCTTTTACTATTAAAATTTTTGGACTTAAAAATATTCTCTTCGATGATGATTTTCCATATGTTCAGAAGTGGCGTTGTACTAAATATTAGGATTTTATGTATAAAATTAGAATAAAAAAAATTTTTTTTACATTTCTTTATAGTTAAAAGAAAGTTCATAAGAAAATTCCGGTTCGGCCGGAAAAAAATTTTTTTTTTGTGATTCCGGCTAATTCCGGTTCCGGCCGGAATTGAAAATTTCACTTCCGGTACACCCCTAATATATATATATCTTCTTCTTCTACCTTTTTTTCCCCAAGATTGGGAGTAAGGTGCGTTACATGCATCGGAAAAGAAAAGCAGTAGGAAATATGACACAAGTCGAAAAGAAAGCCCAGCCTTACATCCAACTCTGTACCATTAATTAGTAAGAACTCGTCGCAATCAGAAAATCCACCCTATAGTTTCACGGGACCGCGACGGACCTCCACTATGGTAAATCGTCAAGTGAAGGGTTCATCCCCTTGGCCTAGGTGGGCCCACAACCATACCCCCTTACAACACCCCGCCATTCTCTCCTATCATGCACCGTTCTTCTCGCCTCTGCCAAACTCACATTCTCTTCCTGCAAACATTCCTTTACTGACTCAATCCACTTTTTCTTCGGTCTCCCAGCCGATCGGTTCCCAACACACTCACCACTATACAATCCGCTTAAACCAACCGACTATCATTCATCCTATCCCACATGACCAAAACCATCTCAACATACTTTCATTTATTCTCTCGTTAACCCTTTCTTCACACCACACAACTCTCTAAAATGTTCATTCCTCATTTTATCAATTCTTCTCACACCTAGCACGCCCCTAAGATTGTCCATCTGAACACATTGAACGTTAGATCTATACTTCTTATTCCAGACCATAGTCTCACTACTATACAATAACACAGGTAACAACATACCCTCATGCAAGACCCTAGCGCACTCCAGACTTAGTCCTTTTACATTCACCAACGATTTAATTGCACCAGCCACCTTCCTGCCATTCACAACTTTCCTACTACACTCTGCATCATCCGTTCCCTTCTCATCCAACACAATACCCTAAATTATTTAAACTCAGACACTTGTTCCAGCTGCTCACCATCTAACATAACTTAACACTGAGGGCTGTATTCACTCACAACCATAACCTCACTCTTATCTACGTTTACTTTCAAACCCCTCCTTTTACACACCCTGCCAAATCTCTCTACCAATCTTCTCAAACTCTTCAGATTCGCCACAAAGAACCAAATCATCCGCATATAATAGGTAGGGCACCCTCCACTCATCTCCATTTCTCCATCATTCTAACATCATCCTTTCACCCACACCTCTAATTCTTCATAAACCCCATCTCATATATTAAATTGAATAAAAACCAATCAGAAACATAACACAAACCCTGTCTCACTCCGCTATTAAACTAAACCAATCACCTTTGATACCATTATTCTAACACACGCCTCACTATCCTCATACATACTTTTGATTCATTCAGAGCCTACCACCAACACCCACTATACACTAACACCTGCCATAGGGCTTCTCTATTAACCCTATCATACGCCTGTTGCAAAATAAAACATAAACCTAAATACAATTTTATTCTTCTCCCTCATTTTCTCAATCATTTGTTTTAATGAAATATTGATCCACACATCCTTCTACCCACTCCTAAACGCACCTGTTCTTCACCAATCAGTCCTCAGTCACTCGCACGCACTCTTTCGACCAAAATACCAGCATATATCTTCCCTACTACACTAATAAACTTATTCCCCCTATAGTTTCTACAGTTCCCCTTATCTTCTTTTGCCCTTATATAAGGTACTTATTACTGCTTTCTTCTCCCAATCCCTGGAAACTATACCCTCCATAAAACGCTTTATTATACCAAACTTCCAAATCCAATCAATCACCATTCGCCTCACGTTCTTGCTAATCATTTCACCAGTAATTTCATCTATACCGCAGATTTACCATTCTTCAACTTTCTCACTCTACCCATTTACCTCCTCCTTGCTAATAACCTCATCCAAAATACCTATTCTTCTTGGCACCATCAACCCACACACATTTCACTATCACCTCTCTTCAATTACTGCCAATATTATGCAGGATTTTCGAAATGTTCTTTCCGCATTCCCCTCACATCATTCATCAATTACAAAAGCACCATCCATATTCATTATCCTCCTAGCAGGTTCCCTTTATTTCTCACTTCTAAAACTTTTCGCGCTTCCTTCCAGAGAGCTTCCTATTCTCTTGTAAGTCCCCCATTCATCCTCCTTCCAAACTGTTCATTTACCTCTTCTTTTCTCTACGTATTGCACCTTTTAGATTCTTTTTCGCTCCTTAATAATTCCAAGCATGTCTTTGAAACTTCATCATTGCTTTTAGTACAGTTCAACCACGCTTCTTTTTTACGTTTAAACCGCTTGCATCACCTCTCATTCCACCACTCACACTGTTAACATCTTGACTTCCTACTTTAGCACATCCACATTACTTTTGTGCACTGCTAACAATTGACTTCCTTCATTTGCTCCAGATTTGTTCAGTTTCAATTCACAATTCAAACTGATTTACTTGCGAGCGCTCTTTCTTATACTTATCCTTATTACCTTGTTCACTTAACTCTCACTTCTTAATTTTACCCACTCCTTCCGTATCACCTTCCTCCCATCCAACCCCCACTAACTTAATTTTATATAGAACAACATAATGATCGATAATCCCATTCCCTAACACCCCTCACTGATTTAACATTCAACACAACTTCAACATCGCCTTCTTCACCAACACAAAATCAAATCACACTTTTCACTTCGGAAACCATTCTCTACCTACACCAACTCTAGTATACTTATGGATACTTCTGTGTTTAAAGAAAGTATTACTACACACATACCTCTCTCCACAGAATCAATGCACCCTTCACCATTCGTGCATTTTCTCCCGCCAGCCCAAAACCACCCTTTATACCATCCCTTTTTGATCACCTATCCAATCATTCAGGTTCCCCAACACTATCAATTCTGAAGCTCCTACTCAACCCCATCCAAAAC
Source organism: Trachelipus rathkii (assembly GCA_015478945.1). Taxonomy (NCBI): domain Eukaryota; kingdom Metazoa; phylum Arthropoda; class Malacostraca; order Isopoda; family Trachelipodidae; genus Trachelipus; species Trachelipus rathkii. The sequence continues at coordinate 26,383 of JABUQX010001697.1, read as the reverse complement.
AATCATTCAGATTATCCAAAAAAATCGTGCTCTCTTCAACGTTTCCTTCAGAATGGACCATACGTCACAACCAACCACACATACCTTGAAGAATTCTAGGACCCACACACACAAAGTCTACCATAGTTCTGTACCACAGGTCCACTCATCAAAATGCAACTCCTTCTCTCCCCCTCTCATTTTTTCCCCCACCACACACACAAACATTCCACAACCACACCACTCATTTCACCGTTTCCTTTTCAATCTTTGTTTCAGTCACAGCGAGCAATTCAAATTTGCCCTTTTTAAAAACATCCATCACCTCTCTCCTCTTCTCCTCACATTTAATTCCTCTGACATTCCATATACCCATAAGATTCATACAATTTCGCCGAAAGTTAGAAGGCCGTTTACGGCTCGATCACGACCATCTCGAGGCTGCATCAGCATTCATAGCAAGAGCATAGGTGGTAGTGGGCAGCCAACCCAACAACCCCCCTCCCTTAGTCGCCTTCTACGACACCAGACATACGCTGTGGGTAAATCTCTCTCCCCCATATTATATATATATATATATATTATATATAATATATATATATATATATATTATATATATATATATATATATATATATATATATATATATATATATATATATATATATATATATATATTATATATAATATATATAAATAATAATAATAATAATAATAATAATAATAATAATAATAATAATAATAATAATAATAATAATAATAATAATAATAATAATAATAATAATTTAAATGTTGCTTCTTTTATTTGTAGAAAGTTACAAACTTCGTCACAACAATCATTTGACGCTTGTGTTGGAATCGTTGGCGGGAGACGAATCTTTCATGGACGTGACGCTCACGGCGCAAGGAAAAGCCATCAAGGCTCACAAGGTAACATTTCTCATACTTTCTATCTATCATTATAATCATCACATTAATATTATTATTATTAGCTGTAGTAGTGGAGGTGGTGAATAGTTTATAAAAAAAAAAATAAAACGATGGGAAATAAAAGTATGTAGTGGAAATGTGTTAAAATTTTTGTAGTGATTTGATATGATTGTTTAAGGTTAAAAGTGATGTGACAATTTGCTTACTTCATAATTGGTTATCCTTATGAGTGACAAACCACCTAATTAATGACTTGGTCCGGTGACAAATTTTAATTTGAAGAAATGTTTACACGCTCACTTGACCTCAGTAAACCTTTCACACACACACACACACACACACACACACACACACACGTGTGCAATCTACCATCAAGAAACTTTGCATATTTTTATTATATGTTCGGAGTTTAATAAATTGTAAATCTTTTAAATTTGAGGAGCAGCATAACTTATTTGGTCGCAGTTATATTTTT
>JABUQX010001697.1:17500-20000 GCA_015478945.1 Trachelipus rathkii | reverse complement strand
GCATTCAAAAAGCATAGATATGTTACAATATTCAAATCGTATAAAAATAAAACTATTAATCGTTATTGGTCATCCTGATACTGTGAAAGCAGTAAACCAAGATTTTTTTTTTGCTTCTGCCCACGTAATTGCTGAGAGTATTGAAGTGAGTTACAGATGCTAAAAATTGCAAGATTGCAACAGCAACGCTCAAATTTGCCATTTTCAATTCTCATGGAATTTTGGAAAATGATAGTCTTTAATTATCCCTTGCTTAGACTAATAAATTCGCTAAAATTGCTATTTTCTGATAAAAAGGTTTACCCGCTATCGTCTTATCCTCACTATACCTTTTTATAATGTTGGACATGGCGTTGAAAGAATTTAGAGAAAACACAAGCTCTTCCAATTAATACATAATTTAAATTTTTTTTTATAATGAATCTGAGTTATAGTGCAGACTGGATGGATGAAAAAATTAAAAAAAAAAGAGTAACTGAAAGAATTAGAACTAGCAGAGGTGGTAAAAGTCACTGAAACTTTCTTCTCAGTTACGAAACATGATCCTGCACACTTTTCTAGCATCACCGTGCATTACGAACACCATTGTAAGACCATTTAGGACATTGCAGAGTTAAAATCTTACTGAAATGTACATATATATCCGGAAACCGACTCCGTGAACTATGTATCCATGCTGATGAGAAAATGTAAAAAACTGGAAGCACGATATATATATATATATCCAATCAATTTGTCAGTAGGCCTAACTAGAAGCTTGCTATTTATAAAAAAACATTTAAAATACATTTCCACTTATAAAACATGGAAGAAAAAAAAAATTGAAATCACTTAAAAACTATTATACCAAATTATTGAAGAACTTGGAAAGGTGAAACAGAAATCAAATGGTTTCAAACATGTTATGCAGAAAATAAAGTAGTGGGACCGACAGGTGGCTCTTTGTAGATAGTATGACGAAGATGAAATCGGCGGTGAACATGTGGGGTGTGGGGTGCGATGCACTTCATATTATATAATTATGATATCTATATATATATATTATATATTATATATATATATAATATATATATATATATAATATATTAATATATATATAATATATGATTAGTTTTGCTATAGTGAACTGTATCTAAACATTTGCGCTTTTTCCCTGTTTTAATACAAGCAATTTAAAAATTCTTCTAAACGCCTTTCACAACAACGACTCTTGCACAATTGGAAGATCATCAGCTCTTTTAAAGAAGAAGATTGTGGTTTATTAAAAATTTGTAGCTTTAAGCGTCAACCATTTTCTGAAAACATTAAAAGGATATGTTTCATGCACAGTATAAATATTTATTCTATATATATTATATATAATATATTATATAATATATATTATAATATTATTAATATTATATAATTATATTAATATATATAATATATTTATATATATATATATATATAATATTATAAATAAAATTGTTATATATGACAATATACTATATAATATATATATATAGAGTATATACAATATATAGTTAATAATATATAGTAATATTATAATATATAATATATTTACTATACTATAGTATTACGTATATTATATATATATTATGCTTCTTTGTGAAATTCGAATTAAAAAAAAAATCTGGCCCCCCCTTAGATTTCATCAATACTAGATTTATAAATGTATATTATATTATATAATATAAAAGGATATCAAAAATGGATTTATTTTATTGTCTCGATCCAGGTTTGCAGATCAATTTGGCTAATCAACATTTTCAAAAGAAAGTCGAACCACAAAATTGAAAACGCTACAGTATAAAAATCTAAAAGAGTAGCGGAGAAAAAAAAACGGAACTTATTCGGAGAACATATGCAGCGTTACATGAAAGAAAAAAGTAACGAAGTTCCGTTACTCCGTTACTCAAAAAGGTATGTAGTTCGTTATTAACCGGAGTCAACTGATGCTAAATATAACATTTAATTATAGTATATAATTATATAATATATATACTATATATTATATATATATAATAATTATGATATATATATATATATATATATATAACTATATATATATAATATAAGTAATAATATATATATATATACTATATATATATATACTATATATATCATATTATTATATATTACCAGGTAATAATAATAATATAATATATAATAAATTATATATATATTATCTACTATATATATAAATTTATATTATATATATATATATATTATATAATAATATATATATTATAATTATATATATATATATTATACTATATTATATATATTTTATATATATATATATATATGATAATATATGATATATATATATATATATATATATACTTATATATATATATATATATTATTAATATATATAGTATATATATATATATAGTATAGATATATATATATATATATAATGTATATATAATATTATATATAATATTATTAAATAATTAATATATATATATATAGATTATAATAATTAAATATAAAT
>JABUQX010001697.1:0-15000 GCA_015478945.1 Trachelipus rathkii | reverse complement strand
ATGAACTAAAATTTGGGTGATTACCATTTGATGAAATTCTAGTCCACCAGGAAAAATAAAAATGTGCAGTTGCTAAAAGAATAAATAAATTTAGTAATTAGAATGTGAAATAGTGAATATAAACTTATGTGGAAAAGATGCAGAGAAAAACAACAACTTGGGCCCATAAAAGCCGATGTTCACTTCGATTAATGAAAAGGCTTCCCTTAAGCTCCATGTAGCCACCCCAATATAAGCAATAGAAATAGTGAAGGAAGTATAGGATATAAATGGAATTGCCAAGCCTCAGAATAGACAGCCACACATTTACATGCAAGAAAAATATAACACAGATTAAAGATAAGCAAATAAAAGCAAGGGATAATATGCAATATAATAATAGTAATAATATTATTTACCTTAAGAAATTACGGTCTGACTGTAAATTATCATAGGTTTACTCTTTTTAAATTTAGGATAAATAGTTTAAAAGATATTTGAATTTGGCAGTTAAATTTTAATATTTTTAAAACATATATATAAATATGAATGTACACCCTTACAAAACAAGTAAAGAAACTGATTGTCCCTAGATATCTTTCACACCAGTGCACTGACACTCGCTCCCCCCCAAAAAAAAGAAACTAAACCTGGATGTACACATACATGTCAATATAATAGCGTTTGTCTATAATTCAACATTATAATTATTTTTATACATTAAGTATTAACCTTCTATAAGGCAAAGTTTATAACCCAACATAAAAAATTATTGGAATTTTAAATAGTAGCTATAGTTCTTAATTTTTTGTAAACCATAAAATTCACCAACTATATACAATTTTATATTATTTATTGTTTCACTTTTCATAGATTATTATTGTTTTGTAGTAAACAAGTTTAAAAATACTACACACACATTACACAATATTAACCTTTCTTTTATAAATAGTATTACTATTATATTAAATCGTGTTTATTGCATGTTGAATATATAATATGGAAATGTTTGTCTTTTACTTCACATTTATAGGTAACACATTGGTTTACAAATATTTTAAAAAAATCGATTGACTTCATATAGAACTTTAATCCCCGTTATAAAAGCGTAAAATAAGAATTAGACTTTTATATGCCTTTTAGGGTTGATTCAAGGATCACTGGATTATAATATAGTATTCCAAAAATTGGTCGGGAATTCAATTACGAAGAAGTCCTAATCTGATTTCTATTGGTTGTCTTTTTTAATTACAAAGAGCTCCTAACCCTCATTGGCAATGATCATCTTTCCAATCACAAAGAGCTCCTAACCCTCATGACTTAGAAAAATTAAATTAGCTAAATACTAAGCATAGACCTATGTAAAATTTAATTCATTTCATCTATCTATCTTATCATTTATGAAGTTAGTAATAATATATTTAAACATACCCCTAGATATATCCAGAGGCCAAATATAGACTATTTTATTTGTGGTAGTTGGGACAATTCTTGTTTAGAGGAGCAACTCGGGCTCAAGTGGAGTAGAACTAGATAAATTAAATAAAACATTAATACACACCACTATTAATCCATTTATTAAATCAAACAACGAGTTATTCAATTGTTCACTTACTTTATTGGGACATCTGATCAAAAACGTTAGAGTCAGAATCCACTTTTGTCAGTTTTCTTAAAAACATATATTTAATCAATGTAAATTCTAAAGAAATAAAAAGAAAAGAAAAAGGGTGGTAGAATTTTTTCTCTACAATATATATATATATATATATATATATATATATATATATATATATATATATATATATATATATATATATATATATATATATATATATATATATATATATATATATATATATATATACCAGTAGTTTTTTCTTATACATAGTTCTTGAATAATGTAAATAAGATTAGAACAGAGTATATAATCATTTTCTTTTTTGTTTTTTATTATTGTAGATTATTAGTTTTTATAATATTTTGGTACATTATTTTTTGAGTTCCAGGTCCTTGCATTTTATTTTTACTGTAGTGAAATATAAAGACAAAATATACATAAATGCATTACACAAAGTAGGCTATAAAGAATCTTGAAATTTAGCAAATTTGTTACAAAAAGAATGAAAAGAAAAAGTAGAGATATACACTGACTTTCAATACAATATTTACTGCTCTTCATTGTCAATTTAATAGAATGTGAGGTTACTGTATGAGTTTGAGCGTGATATAAATTTTTCTTTGGCAAATTTATGTAAAAAATTTTTTTTTTTAGAACAACATAAAGCAATTTATAGATACAAATGCATGGCACATGGGCTATGGGAAACGGTAAAGATGACAAGATGGAACTTTGATTCTGGGTAGTAGCTTGAATGACAAGGAACCCATTTCTCATTAATGTGAGGGGGAGGGGGAGGGGGTCTTCAACTCATAAAGCTTTTTCAAGTGTATCACTAAGAATAAAGGTTCGTTGCTCAATAAGAGCTTTGAAGGTGGTGGATTGCAATAAGTAATATATCGGGAATGATGTTTCAGCTGTCATTCCTGGAAAGGGGGAGCACTTTTGAGTAAAAAATGAATGACTATTACAAGGGGCACCTTTTCAGGATTGCTCCAGTCGTTTGGGCACCTGGGGTGCCAAGGACATACCTGAGGTTATGCAGAGAATTTTCAGGTGTAGTAGAAGGAATAAAAGCTGAAACATCTGCTGGTTTAGAAGTTGGATTGATCAAGGTGAGGTCAGGCTGGCAGCTCGACTGATGGCATTTGTTGTTGATGTCGTGCTCGCCTTGGTTTAACAACTTTTTTTCATGAAGAGCCAGTTTCATAAAAAATTAAACCTCAGACTTCTCCATAAACAAGCATTTATAACAGAAACAAAAGTAAATAACAGGATGAACTGGAAGGTATTTTTCATAAGGAAGGGTAGACCTCCACACAACTTCCCGGACCCCACACATAGGGTAGGCTGTGGATGTGGCCTTGGAAGATCCTCCCAGAACTTCACGTCAGTTTACCCCCATCCCCCGTATACTGCACAGAACCTACATAGCCACTTCAGAGCTCCAGATTATACACCAAAGTGTAGAACAGCCTCCTTGTCGGTTAACTCAAGGTTTGGGTTTTGACAGCCCGGTCAAAAGCAAGTGAAAGGACCAAGTTTTTAGCCTGTACCCTCATCCATGGAGAATCAGTGAGGTGGGCTGAAGATATACCATGGATAATAGCCTTGCTCCAGGTTATTCACCAAGAGCATAACACTACCCCCTTTTCTGATATATATATATAGCCCTATATATATATATATATATATATATATATATATATATATATATATATATATATATTATATATATATATATATATATAATATATATATATATATATAGTATATATATATATATTATAGGTATATTATATACTTCTGCCCATGGCCCACCTCAATTGGAGGGCCACACTGCTTCCAGGAAAGCCAGCCACTGCTTTTTGGCGATGTTCCCAGCAGGTCGAGAAGGAAGATAACAGAAAGTCGGCATGGGGCGTTGAGAGCGGAGCACTCCAGAAGGAGGTGCTCCATTGTGTCCTGGGAAATGTGACATCTGGTTCAGGTGGGGAAGTAACATTGTCTAGTTTGAATCTCAATCTATATTTATATTGCAAGAGTTTTGGTGGTTTGCCTGATCTTTTGCTCCGCGGCACAAGTCAGTTTTGCCCTTTCTGACAGTGTTTCTTTACTATAGGGGAAATTTTTGAGGAGGGAGTTTAGTAAATTATTATTGGGCGTTTTGTGGTACGTGATTAGTCTAGTTGTGTATAGAGTTATGAGTGAGCCAAAATGACTATATTTGGAAGGAGCAAGAAGAAAATAATTTGTAGCATGTCATTATAGAATTTGGATGGCGCTGGTGAAGAGGGTGGGGATTTTAGTCACTGTGTAGGCAGGGTTGGAGAACATTTTTGGTGACGATGGGCTGGCGTTGGATTTAGTTTCTGGTAGAAATTGAGTCCCCCACCATCTCCAGGTGGGTGGAGATAGGAAAGAATGTAAGTCTCATCATGCAAATGTTGGATGGGAGTAGTTTTGGTGCATCCGGTGATTAATTTCTAATGGCAGTGTTTTGTTTTTTTTTGTCTAAGTAATTTGTAATTTTTTTTGTTAATTTTGACCAGTGCTGGGAACCATACAGGGGAGGGCATAAAGTTTATATTAGTTCTATGAGTGTTGTTTAAATAGGTGGTGAGTGAAGTTGTTCTTATTTTTGTGTTTCTTAGTACAACTGGAAGTTCTGTGTTGGGAAAGGATTCGGAGGGTGTTTTATTGGTTTTCCATTGAAGTTTGATGAGCTGATCTTGGTCGATTGTGGAGCGTGAGAACGTCATGTGTGTGTGTTATAGGAGTCCTAATATTTTTGGGTTTTTTTTTAGGATGGGATTGTTGTTCAGGAAAACTATTGGATGAAGTGAAGATTGGTGGTCGGTGGTTAGGAGGTGATGGAGGATTTGAGGGGGGAGATGGTCATTCTATTGGAGGGTAACCAAGTTTCTAATTGTGGTAGGTACTTGGGTGTGAAGAGTGGCTATGTTTACGTCTGGAAGTTGGGGAGAATTGAGGCTGATATCATCTGCATATGTGATAAGTTTGGTGGGTAGTGATGGGCAGGTCTGCTGTGAGAAGATTAGAGAGGAAAAGAGAGAGAATGCACCTGCTGGGACTCCGATTTTGTAATTATAATTTTTAGATAGGAAGAGATTGTTTTTGTGGAGAAACTACATTGACGGTTAATGAGAAAATTAGAAAGCCAATTTTTGACGTTATTTAGATAAAGTCCGATTTGAATGATTTTTTTAGTATAAGAATGTATGTGGACACAAGTGTCAAAAGGCTTTGTTGTTCGATGCTATTAACAGAAATGTGAGAATGATCTTATGGATGGGGATTAGTTAAGCCAAATTGATGCATGTTTTGGCTGAGGTGATAAGTAAGGCTGTATTGTGGAGTAGGATCTGCTTTAAAGCCAAGTTTGAAGTCTGGATAATAGGGTGATGAGAGGGGAGATTTTGTTTAATATTAATTTCTCCAGCAGTTTACCGGATGGAGGAAGATTGAGGAGGCGCTCTAAAGTTGTAAGAGTAGTGAGAGTTAGAGTCATTTTTTTTGGCTTGAGTTTTTGGAGTATGAATGCTTGTTTCCAGATTGAGGGGTATATAATTGAGTTTCCTATATATACCCTTGAGTATATATATAATATATATATATATATATATTATTATATTATATAGTTATATAATATAATTATAATTATTATCGATATATTAATATATATATATAATATATTATATATTACTATTATATACTACTATTATATATATTAATATAAATATATATTATATATATAATATTATATATAATTATTATATATATAATATAATATAATATATACTATATATACTATAATATTTTATATATTATATTTATTATATAAATATATATATTTTTACTATTATTATATATAATATATTATTATTTATAAGTTTTTATTAATTAGGGATGGGTTTGACGGCGATCAATATAATTATATTGACGATAAGCCACAATTGGCGGGTTTTTTAGTTAGTTATTAATGTTAGATGGCATGTGTTGACCATAACTTAGTTATTAATGCATGTGGATGGTTTGGGGTATCATATTTATATATCATTAGTTTTGACTAAAGCCAAATTGGGGATTTGTAGTTACAACAAATTGAGAAGCCCTAGGGTGCTTTGTGGATTTGCAAGAGCATGTTGTGGGTAGTGGGTTGACTGTGGACAGTCAATAGTCCATGTGGGCTTTTTTACTGTCTCTATATTCTTAATGTCTTATTATATATATATGGGATGATTAATCGTCATTGTCAAAATTTACATACTTTTCCTCAATCTTCATCATCAATTTCTGCTGATTATTTGTGCTGATTCACATGAAAAATATTACAACCAGAAACTGGAGTGAAAGAGTTAATGTCTTACATCATACTTTAGGAGCTTCTGTAAATTTAAAGTACTAAAACTTTGTATGTCTGTCCATGTTTTTGCATATTAAAATTTTTTAAAATCAATGTTTTGAAGACAGTTACTATTTATTCATATTTCATAAACTATTAAGTTTAAATATAAGGAGCATGAATGATTTTAATATTAAATAAATCATTATTATTAATCAAGAGAAATTATTATTATTAGCGTTGGGCGGGGTGACCAGGTCCGCCTCTTTAGGCGGGGTGATTCGGTCCACTCTATAATAAACATATAAAAATAATTTTTTTTTTTTTCGCTCATTTAATAGCCACGCGGTAGTACTACAAGTTTTATTTAGATCATCTTTAATTCTAGAAAGTTTTTATATTTTTAAAAAATGTTAGAAATTAGGGTACAAAATGTCCTTCATAGAATTTCACTTTTTGAAAATGTTGAGTTTTTTTAACTTCGTTATAAAATGAAAAATTGTGAATGGATTTTAATTATTTTTTTCAGTGGATACACTCGAGTATGTTAGCTTTAAACTGGCAAAGTAAATTTTTGATCCAAACAGTATTAGTGGCAAAATCACGGGGCCAACTTGGTCCGATTCACCCCGCCGTAAAAATTTATGATGGGGTGAATCGGGACCACAATTGTTTGTTCGTATTTTACGTGTATTATTATTGCTATTTTATTATTTTATAATAATTAAATATAATAAAAAGTTACTATATTAATAAGTAAAAGTTTTTAAAAGAATGAAATTATTTTATAAAAAAAAACGAATTCAAAAAAGTGTCAAAATTTGAGCGGAGAGGGGTGAATCGTCACCTTATTTTATTCGTATTTTATTTATCATTATTGACATTTTTATTACTTATTACGAATTTTAATATTATAAATAATTATTATATTAAGTAAAAATTAAAATATAAAATTGAATTTATACGTAAAAGACGAAATTAAAGAGATGGTTCCCAGTCACCCCTCAATGGTGGTCCACTTCACCCCCTCCACGTCAGGCTGACTCAGCGTTATTCAACTTTAAATAAAAGCTTTTATTATTAGAATTACATATTATTTTATTGTGTGCTTATGACCGACTATGTCGTGTTACAAAAAAAAAAAAAATTTCCATAAAAGTGCAATTAGGGGAGAAGTCGGTGAGACAAGTTATGCCTAGGTGGTCCGAGATCAAACCCCGCCCAACTCGCATATATATAATATATATATATATATACTATATATATATATATATATAATATAATATATATATATATATATATATATATATAATTTATAATATATATACCGTTTTAAGATGGGGTTACCGATTGCACTCAAAATTTCCTTTGGCAAATAAGAGAAAAAAGTTTTAAAGTTAAATGAGATATTACACACTCAAAATATGGAACTGTATTAGGACTATACATGCCTAGAATATTTTCTTGATCCATGCAGTAGTTTTTTCACAATTTTTCAAAAAATAGTGGTGGTCTAAAGTATACCCCAGCATCGGGGTATTGCTTCAGAAGCTGCCTATCCTTTGGTATAACTTATAAATAAATTTAATATGTAAACAATACAAAGTAATTGAGTTTTATTTGCAAAATTGAGTTATTGGCATCACTAATATTAAAATTTTGATTATTTACAGTTTTTTTTTTTTTTTTTTTTTTTATTTTTTTTTATTTTTATATCCAAAAAAGACTGGTTCTGGGAAAACCCATTCCATAAATCTATTTAAATTAGGTTGTGGCTAGGGTTGGGAAAGGAAAAAAACGAGCTCGTTTTTTTCATGAAAAAAACACATCCTGAAAAAAACAAGTAAAAATTTTTTTTTTTCGTTTTTTTCAATAAGTGTGAATTTACATGTTTGAACAATTATATTATTTATAATATTAGCAAATATCGCTATAATTTGGACATTTTTTTGTTCCAATTTCCTAAAAGGTGGAATCCCCTGAGTTTGTGTTCAAAATTTTTATGGGTTTTCCATATTTTTATTTTATATTCAGAATTTTGATATTCATAATATTTTGTTTGTGGCTTCATTAATGTTTTCTTACTCTGTTTCAGCTTTCAGTAACATTTTTATCATAATTATTTAATCAGTAATTTAGAGAATACCACTATGCAAAAAGTCCGTGTGACTTTTACTTTTTAAGGAATAAAATGAGTAGCACAAAGGCTACCTCGCATAAATATAACTTTTGTGTGTAGACGCATTGCAAAACTAGTATGTTATTGCTCATAATTCTAGAACTAAGAATTCTAAAATTTTTGCCAAACTTGAGAGAGATGATTATCTAGAGCTAATCAGCCTATGTAACTGCCCCTGCTCTTTCACCACTGTCATTCTCACACGATACTTCTTTCATGAGATGAATCCTGCATAGCCTTTAGAGTCATATCAAAAATAAAATGTGGCTGATCACGCTGATGAGCCCTGTAATAATGAGCTTGACGGTAGTCACAGCACGAGTAGGTCAGTGCTCATAGTGACTGGGGTCTAGGGAGTTGGGACTAGTGATTAGTGAATCAAAAGTGATATTCCAAAGCCAATATTTAATTTAGTCATTCACTCATTCCCCTTCATTTACAAAACGAGGACGTTAAATTTTAATTAACAATATTTTTAATATTCATTGCAAAGGCACTTTTGAGTTTCCATATCAGACTTCTTCTATATAAAATACTAATTATACGAATTAATATTAAAAGTAAATTAATAAATAGGGGTGATTATTTGCTAATGTCTTATACATAGTTAAATTAGAAAGTAGGAGCCTACAAACAGCAGTCTGCAGGCTACAACCTCTACTGTAAATTGTAACAAAACAATTGATAAAAATAATAAGAGAGAATGAGTTCTGCTATTTTATAAATCATAAATGGAATATTTGTCATTATATATTTCAAGATACGCCATGGTATTTAGAAAAGATGAAATATTCACCAGTAAAATATCATATTAGCCTCTTTATATTTTTAAAAATATATTTGATGAAAAAAATGAAAAAAAACGAAAAAACATGAAAAAACTTTTTTTCATGAAAAAAACACGTATTTTGAAAAAAACTTTTTTTACCCAAACCCTGTTGTGGCAGGATTGGCATCCTCATATCTTTTTCACAAATAGTATCAATATCATCTTTTATGTATTAAAACTTTGCCATATTTTTAGTAGTCACTCTCCGTAAGTATTGGACAGTGTAAATGATCAGATTTGCGACCCTGGTTAGAAACCGCAAAACCGCAAGGTACACATCTGTTATCTAGCTTCTAGCATGTCCGATACCTACATCCATTTAGAATACACCTCAATATTAGGTGTCTACCCCTATGTTATAGTACATGGAGGTATTCGGATTGGCTGATTTATTTAGTATGTGCTGGTATGCTTCCTTCTATGAGTTATGATACCCCACCCCCATTTTTCTAGCTCACTTCCAGCATTGACATTTATTCCTTACGTATAGAATACCACCTTAATTAGTGTCTACTCCTATTGTTTTATATGACGGTATGAGATTCGATGTATGTATTAGAAGTTGCTAGGATGCTTACTTCTATGAGTTAGTACCCCTACCCCCCTTTTTCTAGTGCAAGTATTCAACTTTTTTATTTTTTGAGCTAGGGTCGAACTTGGTGTCTCAGCCCCTATTAATGAGGTATGCCGAGTTGATTTCTGGCATTACACGAGGACCAGAGCATTCCCATGGGCTCTGATATGCACCGGTGCTCATAGTTAATTTTTTGGTATTAGAAGGCTTTCTGGCAAATATTCTTGCTGTCAAACTGGCTACCGTGGTTGACAAAGGTGCCGCCTGCCTGGGCCCGAGGTTCATGCCGCTACGCCTATCCAAGGGGGTTCTGAGCCCCCAAAAAACCAGGAAAAAGGAATTAGACAGGTGAAATTTGGTCGAGTGAGAATAGAACGAAGAATTAAATGAAATAGAGTAATGAGTTTATGTGTCAGAGCACATGACCCTTAGCCGGAGCCAGCCACCCTGCCAAAGAAGCCCCACCACCCTGCCAAAGAAGCCCCATTTTAATTTAAGGTCTGTAGCTTCTAAACTATGAATGCGGATTAATCAGGCATTCTATGCTCCCTTCCTTCCTAAGATGCTAAAGAGTAACATACATGAAAGCCATGTTTGTATGTCTTCCCAATTCTTCTGGGTGAACCTTAACAAAATGCCTTCATTTTTCACGATTTTTCAACTACATTTTGTCAGTAGTAAAACAACATTTTTATTTTGTTATTTCTGACACCTAATGGTTCATATAAGTAGTCAATTTTACTGGCTTTTAAAGGAAAAAAAAATTAAATTTCCATCCTTTCTAGAAAAAAAGTGTATATATATATAATATATATATATATATATATACTATATATTATATATAATATGATATATAATATAGTATTGTAGTGATATATATTATAATTATATATAGTATTAATATATATATATATATATATATATATATTATATATATATAATATTTATATATTATCTATATATATTATATATATTTTTTATATATATATTTTTTATATATATATATATAAGATATATATATATATTATATATATATATATATATATATATATTTATACTGCGTATATATATATAAATATAATCTATATATATATCCAATGGTTATTGATATATATATATCAATATATAGTTATATCATTATTATTATTATAATATGATATAATATATATATTTTGTTATATATACTAATATATGATTTCTGGATATAATATAATATAATATATATATATATATATATATATATATATAATATATATATAATATATATATTATATATAACTATTATAAATATATAATATCATAGCTATATATATATTATATTTATTTTTAGATGATCTCATGATTACGACAGTTTTAGTAAATCTAATTTATTAAATGAAGAAATGATTTTATTAACTATTCACTCACAGTTTAGATCTTTAGCAGGCTATTATGAGCCGTAAGCTATTTCAAATTGTTTAAGGTAAAGTATTTTGCATTTAGTTTCCAGGTTAATTATAATATAATGACTTTTAATCAGGACTGTGAAGTTGAAGTTGGAAACAATTTCACATTGCTGAAGTTAAATTTGGATTTTCACCCTCAAAATTTTATCTAAAAAAAGATATTCTTCTCATAGATTGCCTTTGAAATCCACCACCTTAGAAAACAAAAATTTTACTTTCCCCCCCCCCCCCACATTAGAAAATTTATTATTTTAACTTGTTGTTTCTTTTTATATGAGTCAAAAAATGTTTTTTTTTATATAAATATCAGGCTTGGGTTCAAGTAGCTACTTGACTGACTTGTACTTGCATTTAAGTACATTTTTTTGGAGTACTTGTACTTGCAGTATCTAAAACCCAGTGTACTTTTATTTGTACATGCTCCTATTGTACTTGAAAATTTGCAAAGTACTTGCAAGTACTTTTGGCATTTTTAATTGCCAATATTTTTTTTAATTTTTTTTTATCATTTCATTTTAATTGGAAAATAGAAAGTTGAATAAATAATGTATGCAAAACTAATATTACATTATAATAATATATATATATATATATATATAATATATATATATATAAACAGGGGCCAACTTTGCCACCTTTTTTTTTTTCCGCATAAATCCTGAAAAAAATTATTAATTTTTTTAACATATTAAATGCTTAAAATATAGATCTGCATTTGTACTTCACTTGACCAAAGATTTTACGGTTATGTATTTTTCTTTTTGTTTAATATTTAATGTAATTTATAATTTCACTAAAATTAACTACATATTTGGTTGATGTAATCCAAAATTTACATTTCATATAGGTTAAATTTTATGCAATCCATTTATTTATGTGGGGCAGCTTTGCTATGAGTCTTTCAAAGATTTTCAAGTAAATTATTTTCATAAAACTTGACATAAACTATATCTTTTTCTCCTTTTTTGTGAAGACTTTGTGAAAATTTTGGGAACTTTGTACCCACTGTATTTTCCCATTTTTTTCAAGGTTTCTTATAACATTAAAGTTAAGAACTTAGAATTATTGATTTGAAACTTAGTAGTATTTCCTTATTTAAACATAAAATATTTTATCTTAAAACTAATTATTTTTTACTTTTTTTTTCTTTTTTTTTTCATTAAACTAATTTTTTTCCTTAAAACTACTAACTTTTTTCTTTATAGAAAGTTACAATCTAAACTGGAAAGGGGAAAGAAGAGAACACCCATTCAATCTTCCTAACTTATTCATATTTCATTTAAAAAATTGGATTCGGTATATGCTTAATTTGGCAAATATCAATTGCCCAAATTTCATTAACACTTTCATTAGTGTTTTTTTTTCAGGGGGAATATGACTTTACAACCGTGGACCTTTTTAGGGCTCGGGAGGACTAACGATTTGGCCCGCTAGGACCAGGGTTCTTTAGTTTTTACCTTTCTTGTCTTGGAGTATGTCTATGAAGGAACAGTAGTTCACTGTTTTCCTCTGAGTACATATGATATTAAACTCTTCCCACTCCTTAAATGTTGCTGAATTCTCTACATGGGCGAATGACAGGAATTAAGGACCCCCTTGGGTGCATTACCCCCAGGTTAAAACGACCATGAATGAAAAGTTATCCAGGAAGTTAGCTCACACCCAGGAGGACCTTGCGAAAATTGCTCAGGAAAGACGCGAGGGGGTCATGGAACCCAGTTCTAGCATTGATCCACTTCTGGATACTTTGGATGACTCGCTAGGGATAGAACGAAGTTGCAATAGGGTAGAGAACTAAAAGGGTAGGGGAAAAAAATATAAATAACGTCATGTAAAAGAACAGTAGCATTATGTTATAGGCTAAAATTACACTCACATCACAATACATGGCGAATGTACAGAATAGGGGCAACTCCTGAGGGGAAAGCCCCCCAGAACAAAAACAGCAGACATGGATAAGTAGCCCCCGCGGGTAAGGCCTGGAAAACACCCCAGGGTAGTGAAGGCAAAAGGCTCCTTTAAAATCCCCACCCGTTTCCAGCATCCCAGTCTACTTTCTGTGATTTATTCTATCGAATTCTTTTTTTAAATAAACTCAAAAATAACCAAAAAAACGTGGGGTACTTTTACCACCCATATTTGGAGCAAAGTTACTCCCAAAAAGTTGTACTATTTTTACAATTTCTTCAATTTATGAAATACTAGTTATCACAGTCATTTCCCTTCTGTATGCAGCTGATTATGTTACTAACGTACCTTAAACAAACACACAATGCAAAAATAAATTTTTTGATCTAACCAGTTTTTTGGGGGTGGGCAGTTGGTGACCCTTAAATTTTTCAACTTTTCATAATTTACGTAAGCCTAATAAATTGAATAGAAAAAACATTAATAATTTTAAAAAATTCTATTTAAGATTTTTTTGTTCATTTATATCTAAATTATTTAAATCCAGATTGTAAAATATGTTCAAATTAGTAACTGAACTTTTTTTTTTTTGAGAAATTAGGTTCATAGGTAAAATGGTTGGGTATGTAAACAAATTGTCAAAGTGCACCCTGTTTTACAGGTATATATATATATAATATTATTTATTTATATATATATATATTAATATTAATATATATAATATATTAATTATATATAATAATAATATTATATATATATATTGTTAGATAATATCTTTGACACGATTTCACAATGCTGCAAAAAAATTAAACAGAAAACCCGACTTCCAGAGTCGATATTAAAAACTCACCCGACTCCAAGAGTTGATATTTTAAAACTGAATCCGACTCCCGACTCCCATAATGGAAAAATTTCATTAAATTGCACATAATTGTTATAGAATTAATATATATATATATATATATAATAGTATATTATAATATTAATATATATTATATATATATATATATATATTGATGATGTTGTTTAAAACATATTTATATTAGGTCTTTATTCTATAATATAAATTAAAGCTATTATATAAAGCCTGGATTTCGTTTTTGCATTTGAGCTTATGAAACGTAAGAAATGCTGATTTGGCATTCGTTTTTGTCAACGTTACCAAAAATCCAAAGGAAATTGCATCACCAAACGTAAGTAAATATTCCGTAATTCGGAAATGTTGCCATTATCCCTTGCTTGACCGTAATTTT
Source organism: Trachelipus rathkii (assembly GCA_015478945.1). Taxonomy (NCBI): domain Eukaryota; kingdom Metazoa; phylum Arthropoda; class Malacostraca; order Isopoda; family Trachelipodidae; genus Trachelipus; species Trachelipus rathkii. The sequence continues at coordinate 846 of JABUQX010001697.1, read as the reverse complement.
AAGCACGTATCTTACGAAAAATGAACCATGAAAACGGAAGCAAGATTTACCTTTCAATAAAATCAGTTTTAAGAATCTATATATCTTCTAAATTATTGTGACTTCAACACGTATTTGGGATTCAATTTTTGTAATATAAACCATTTTATTTATTTAATTTTTTATCCAAAATCGACGGGCTCCATCACAATAGCTGATTCCATATGTTTGCAAAGCAAAAGTAAATCGTTTTTGTTTTTGCACGAAATTCAGCAATTAGTACAGGCAATCAGAGTGCCAAAGAAGTCTTATGGATTTATAAGTGTATGATTTAATTGTTTTTATAAAAAATTCAAAATTTTAATTTCAATATCTGTAGAAGCATTGAAGAATGGAAGATAATTTTTGAGTAGATAGACTATTAGAGTGTACCTATTGAGATCATATAGTGATCTCTGACGCTAAATTCTCTGTTGAGAGATGGGGAAATTAGTTAGCCCATGCTGTTGATGGCTCGCATCTTTATATAGAAAGTTTGACCTGCATAGTCGATGTCACAGTCGGCACATATTACGTATACTAAATGATGCAGTCCACAAGTTCTAATGGGATGCTTTCTTATATCTTAAAAGAAACTGCCAATTGAGGTGTTAATAAAAAGATATAAAGAAACTTGCATTGGGGAAAGTTTTTGTTTAAGATGTTTTCTAATCTGAAAATTGAAATATCACTGGAAAGGGTATCTCAAATGTAGAGAGCCGAGCATTAAACAGGAATTTTTAGAACCGCATATCTATATGTTAGTTTAGTAGATATATTAGGTGACAAGTGTAGTCGAGAAACGAATAGTTAAACAAATATCTCTCT
>JABUQX010001695.1:35000-40445 GCA_015478945.1 Trachelipus rathkii | reverse complement strand
TATAAAATAAATGTAGTTTTTCACAAAACGGGAAAATAAAAAAAAAAACAATTTGAAAAAAAATATTTATTTTAGTTAAAATGTCTTTCTTCAAATACTCGTTTTAACAAAATAATAAAGCGCGCTGTTAATACCGGTCTCAAAACGCTAATAATATATATAATATAAATAAAATATGTAAATTATTTAAATTATTATTTAATTTATTTTATATATTTTATTATTAATTTATAAAGTGTTATTAAATTTAAGGTTTTTATTTTCTAATTTCTGAAATAAATTTACTTCTCCTCGTTGTTTTAACGGACAAGTTATATATTTTTTTTAGTAACATTATATTATATTAGGGGTAATAAGAACTACCTTACCTCTATTTACCATTTTCTTTAACTAACCTGGACTCAAGAAATATATTTTTATATAATACTATATAGTATCGTTTTCGGATCCTCTTCATCTACATCATCATTATCAGTTTCAACATTATTATTATATATATATAGTATTCGTTATTTTTATATATATCTGATTACGCTATATAATCTATACTACTCCGGATAATATATATATATAATATATAATAATAATATAAATATATATATATATATATTTATATATATATATATATTATATATACTATCTTATCTATCTCACAATTACTTCTTTATACTGTCAGGCGTATCATCGCTATCTAGGTTATTATCAAATATATATATAATATATATATAATATATATATAAATCGGCATTGTCGATCATATCACGGTCGTATATTATTCGAGTCTTTATTTATAACTTATCTTATTTTCGTAGATTAGTGGTATTATTAAGCTGTGTTTTTAAAGTATTTCTCCACTCTTAAGAGCTAATGGAATTTCTGATACATAAAGGTGTTGAGCTCCATCTCTCTCTGTAAATTTTAAATAATAATGGTGGAGGTTATATATTTTTATAGTCAGCAATTCGCTTAACCTTCAAGAGTACGCGCAATAAATTAGAGAATTTTGATGAGACCTTCCCAAAGTTATTAATACCATTTTTACTTCTCCATATCGCTCACGAGAGAGCTCATTTGTTTTCACGAGAGAGATAGATGCGCACTGAACCCGTAAACTGCGCCTTAATAGTATCTATACCTCTGAATACATATAATATATACTATTTTGAACAACCTTTATGGTAAATATATTATAATTATTTGCTCACAAAGTGATAAACCTATAATATATGTAATCAATACTCGTTATCAATTATTTTGAGTATATATGGAATCTCATTTAGGAGATTAATCATTACATATACATATATTATAATATATATTATATAATAATTGTAACTCTGTGACGGATGTGTGTATTCCTCCCAGAGCAACCCATCTGTGCTCATACAGGGAGTTTAAGCGGACCCACAGCTTCGCGCATTTGTAATTGGAATAAAATAATCAACTTCATCGTGTAGAGGGAATCCTGCGGCATTTATTAAGAATAATATGTTAAAATGTCATAGAAAATTTAAAATTTATAGACATTTAATGTATCTATTTTATATCTAATTTAGAGTCTATAAAAGACCAAAATAATCCACAGTATGTCCAAATTATAGTTCTGCGCAATGATGAGTCGTGCGTAAAGTTTATTTTCTCCTTTAATGCATCGTAAATTGAGGCATTGTTGTCCTCCTTTACATGTTTCCTGTTAAAAAACGGCTGTTTAAAATTTTTGCTTGGTTTGAGTAAAATTAGATAAGAGGATTCTTAGTGAGCTAATATAATATTTACTATGCACTAGACTCACTAAATCTATTTATTATCCAAATATATATTATGGTAGGAAGTCCAGAAAGAATATAGTTGTTGTGTGGATCACTTATAGAGATAGTTTAAATTAGATTAACATAAATTATATATGTTAATAATATAATAGTATAAATGAATTTCACGTCTCATTTTATACTACTAATTATTACGGTGAATATATACAAAATAAACTGAGAGCAAAATTTATAATGACTTATTATTTTATTCGGACTACATAACATTATTTTTATGATGTTAAAATAAAATAATATAAAAATTAAAATCTGTTTATTATTTTCTCAACACCACATATCTGATAATAATAAATATTAAATTCAAATATATATAATATATATATATTCATATATTCACCTGATGGATTATAATTAACATTATAAAAGTCGCCTAATATATAATATATATAATATATATATATATATATATATATAAATTAATATATATATAAACATATAATATATATATACAGTATATATATCATTTACCGCTGCTTCTCTCTCAGGCGAAAATATATCGTAGAAGGGGTATACCGTAGTATCGGAGATATATCCTTATCATAATTATTATCTTTACCAATATGTGGTTTGTAATGCTTATATATATATAGTATATATATATAATATATCATGCATGATCGTATAGTAGGTACGTATAAGTAGCGGCCGGCGTATAATGATATGATATAGTATATATATATATATATATTATATATAATATATATAAGTAATATAGATTAGGGGTGAGACCATCATTATTAGTATATATAGTAATTAATAGTAATATAATACTTAGCTGATATTGGTTTATTTATATATATATATATATTTATATGTATATAGATCATTTGTTTGACTGTATTTATTTTCGGTATATATATAATTTAAACTCGATCACGAATTATTTATATATGATCGATCTCGAGGTAAATAGGTAGAAATAATTACAGTAATATAATAGATATATTATATACGGACGCGTCGCCGATTAATCTCATTTTAACCTTTCGGGTCAGATGATTACATATACGGTATACTACTTAGCCGGCGTCGTATACGGCGGTACTGATCGGCTGAGGCGGAATCGATATATTTATCATTTTTGAACGCTTCGTTTACTAGAGTTAGGTATATATTTATAAATAATATATACCAATATCGCACTTGTTTATTCTATATATACTTCGTCTGCCTATTCGTTATACGTTACTACTGATTAATATTATTCATAACGTATCAGCTAGTCTCATAATACTCTGAGCGTAAACTTCCAGCCTCTATAAGGAGAATAAATAACTTTTATAATATATATTATCTAATAAGTATTAATATATAACGAATGTGTGAGGTAGTTAATATTATACTATATTAAATAATACTATTATAGTCTGACCTTACCGTGGTATAATATATATGATATATAATATATAACGCCGAATATACTAATTTTGTATACTGGATATATACGTAGCGGTCTAATTTCATGGGACTTACTAACGTATACTAGCGGTTCCTTCGATATAAATCGTACTCATTCAATATCACTCACATTCAGATGATACTTATATTTTTTTTTTGAGGGCTTGTAATTATTATTGGAAGTAATCTCGCATTCTGTAGTTTCTATACGTATACCTACTTTACGTATTTGATAGGACCATAAATATTGATATATGGTTATATATCATTTACGATGTTTAAGGTATATATATATATATATATCACTCACCTATATTAAATAACGTAGGAACCTTCTAGTTTGGCGCAATTCCAAGTAATACAATCTCAAGTACTTGCACGCACATATCGTTAAGTATACTAATCTCAGGAGAAGAGGAGCGTTTTCTCGCAATGACTAAAGGTTAGTGTGCATATCATTTATATATAGGTAGATATAATATAGGTCATCGTAATTTAAGTGAGTTAGATTATTATGTTATATATAAAAGAAGTTGTTTGAGTAGATTCCTTTAATATATCCCTAAATATATACTATAATCTCACCTCCACCTACCCGCTATTGTCTTCAAACTTTTTATTTAAAAAAAATTAATATATTATATTTATATATTTCTACGGGTATATACAAACCGTTTATATCACCTGAGTTCTTACAATACGTTACTAATATATATATATCGGTGGAATCTATTTAATTCACTTATTGCACTATTAGATATTATCCAATATTACGAATTTCCATAATTATATAGAATGATATTAACCGATAAGTAGGAGACAAATTTGTATTAAAGTATGCGAATTCAGAGATTATCTCTTTGCGAAAAGGTTTCTCGCTCGTCCGAGAGCTTGTATTTATATTATATTCTTTTATATCGCCTCCACACAGAAGACTGTGGTGATGCTCTGTACAATTACTTATATATGTATAAACAGCTATGTTTGTTATCCACAAAACATATATTTATTTTTTTATAATGAGAGAAGTTAATATTCCTTACATAAAATAAAAGTTTATAATTATATATTTATATATTATAAATAAGTAAAAATATATATTATTTTTTTTATATCAAAATATTTGTTTATTATAGTAAATAATTTAGTTTAAGAATAAATTCATCTCTACAATATTATTTTATTAGATTAGAAACTAGACATAGTTGCAATATATATAATTAAAAAATAATGAAAATTTGAAATTAAAGTAAATATCGTATTTTTATCGGCAATAATATAACGGAAATATTACTAATTTATACTAATTAGATATAAAAATTATAGTAACTTATATTGCTTATAATTATTACTATTTCTCGATATAAAATTTTATATAGTTCTATAAGAATATATATATTTAATCTTTACTGAGCGAGACGAGAGACCTCAGGAAGTATACTAAGCTTATGATAGAGATATTTAGTAACTAAAATCTTATTGCTAATACTCTATATATTAGTTGGATTTTATTATTAATATATATATATTATATACGCAGGTAAAACGTACCTAGTCACGACTACTTATCTCAGTAGTCATTTATTATATATAGTATATATTATTAATAAATATATAAGTATTTAAATAAAGGCATCGAGAAAGCAATCGCTTTCAGCTTTTTCTACGTTAATGAAGAAAGTGATATCGAACAAAAGTTTTTAAATACCGTTTTTAACAACGTATTATTTTTTCATTCTGGACTGTTAGAGTACGACCGATCAATAATCTCCCTAATCGAACGTAAAAAAGAACTACTGAGAACTTTCGGAAAAGTGAATCATTTTATCGTACGATTAGCTCACCTCTCTTCGAGCGCGGATATAACGATAAGAAGGCGCATTCTTTCGCTCGTCGATAGAAACATTGAAATTTTTAAACTGTGTTTGATCGACGAAAATTGCGTCGAGCTGAAATATCCGGTCACTCTTTTCTAAGCTAATTACGATCCGACGCAAAATGAATCGAGCGGACGGTTTCATAGCCCGCGTTCTATTCGCTGTCGTCGCCTTTACCATTACGTCGCTAATGATAAAATCGATTCTACTGAGCTACTCCAAAATTTATAAGAATCGCGATAGGTCGAAAGCCACTCGCATTCGAAATACGGATGAATTCTTATCAGTAAACAAAAAGTACGTAACAAGCGCCGGCGGGGAGTCGATGCTTAACGACGACC
>JABUQX010001695.1:20000-27500 GCA_015478945.1 Trachelipus rathkii | reverse complement strand
AACATAGAGAAAAGCCTCTAGCAGTTTGAAGATAGGTTCCGGACATGTAGTTGTAGCATTAGGATTACTTTTTATTTTAAGTGCACGAATTTCGGACTTGAACGGGATAACCGGATTCTAGCATCTACAGATGGCAGAATAAGTCTTTCCTGAGAGAATATATCGCCATTTAAACGACCGTAGAATTCGTAAGTGTTATTTATGACTTTTGCCGCTTTATCTACATGTGTATCCTCATCTTTGAAGCTGTAAAAACCACATGATTGAAGATGAGACTGCTTAGCATCATCAGAAAAGTTCAGTAGATGTTCTATGTAGCTTCTATAAGGATAACTAGCTGCTGAAGTGCCGAGCGAAGTTTCATTGAGGTAAACATCAATCTGACTAAAGCAAGTGTATATTGTCAATTTCGTTTTAAAATATACATTATGTATTAGACACATGTAGGAAGGTCTGTACCATCGGGGTTTGTCAATTTCGTTTTAAAATATAGAAATACATTAGATGGATCTAGATACTGGTCTGAGGTGCCTGGGATGTTGAACTCTAAAGGAACGTCAGTGCTGGTTATCGAATGTGTGGGGTTAATGCTGATGAAGTTGCTGTCACTCACGCTAATCTGAGTAGGATTCATCGAGAAGAGATCCAATTCGCTCTTGCAGCAGTCTGGACTAGCAGGGTGAAGGAAATGCATCTTGTCGGTGCGGTGCTAGGCCGAATAATGAACAAAGCTTCATATGTGCTCCACTTATATACATGTTAGCCGAGAGACGAAGTTAAAGACACCATCTAGTAGTTAAATGGTGAATACATCAATACGTTTTGTAGATTTGCGCCTTCTAGCCTTAGGGTTTTTCCGCACTGTGATTTTCTTACGGCCTTGCTTCTTCTTCTTCTTCAGAGCTCTCTTCGTCTTTGGCTTTTTCCTGTTTGGGGCATTCCTGTGTCCTTTAACTTTAACCCTGCCCTGTCCTGTCATTTTACGTCTTATCTTGCGTTTAACATCATCGAGCATCTCATCAGAAACCTCAGCAATCCGCCTTTTTAATGAAGCACGAGGATTGGCTCCTGTCGCTATATCTTGCATCGTGTGCAGACCTGTTCTTATAGCTTTTTTACCTAGATATTCACCCCCTCTTCTAAATACGGGGATGGCGCTTCGCAGTAACTTAGTGAAAAATCCTCCAAGACCGTATCCTCTCTGTGATCTCGATCCAATGAATACTCTCTCCATGCTTATTACTAAGGTGACTGGAGCTTCTTCCCTATACTGTCTTTACACTGTAAGAGTGCATCAATGAATGAAAAAATGCAATTGATTATGTCCCTTATATAGTCTGCAGAGGCATCTATTTCTTGAATGAATTCCAGTAGCATTTAGATGAGATTTTCAATTCTGGTTAAAAAATGCTCCATCATTTCATAGCTGATGAGGTCGTTTCTTTCTAATGTGGACTTTACACATCAATGTCCCACTTGTAAATGGAAATGGCCGTCCTTCCACGTCCTTTATATGTACTCTTATAGAGCCGATCGATGACCTGTTCAGTGAGAGATAGTGGACATTTGGGAATGTTATTACCTTGCTCTCTTCAGGGAAATAAACTACCCTTAACAGAGGAGCTGTAGTATCCCCCACATACTGGTGTTCCACTATATCAGTGTAAACATATGCCATTCCAGGATGTTTGAGCATCTCTGAGGTAATACAAGTATAATGTAACACCCTGTCTTGCTCGTCGATTAATTCTTCCTTGGTTATATGTTCGTTTTCTACTGTTTTCATGACCCTTTTCAGCATAGTAGGTACATCATGGAGGACATCTAACCAACCTTCACGTTCATGAACGTGTTTCCGCTGCCATGACGATCTCCTGAGGAAAAACACGTCAATATCTCTAAGGTTAATGCCTGCCGTTGATCTCAAAGTAATTAATACTTCGTCATCCGAGGGATGAATATCTATATTGTAAATTAGATCTCTACACATATTACTATTCGCTAGAAGCGTATTTAAATAACTGAACATTGCAGGAACTGACTTAAAATAGGATTTCCTCATTGCAATTCTTTCATAAAAGTATTCTCTTGTTCCCATAGTAACGCGGTTTAGAGCACCTGTGTTCTTCACATCCAATATAGTTTCAACACAGTCTACACTTCTGTAAACATTCATCCAGTAAAGATTATGCGGAACATTTTCCACATCTGTATTTAAAATCACTTCACACAGCCCGACTTCATAAACGTCTCTTTCAATGTCGATAGGGTTCAGTAACTCTGTCGTGAAGTCTGAGAGCTTATTATCAGGATGTAGATTCATCGAAGCCGATGAAGGCAGAGTTAAATAGAAGTGATCTGCACTCGCCCATGGTCACAATGAATACTGATTAATGATTCTTAATTTCACTTGCTTTTATATACGAGTTAAACTTGTCAGGATATCCTACCCATTTAACCAAGTACTGTTTATTTCGACCCTTTCCTTTCGAACCTAATAGCTTTTCAATTTTATATACATTACTTTCAGGATTGAAGCGTATTTTTTGTATTTCCTGTTTATAAAAACCGCCTTTTATCTTTTCACCGACTAAATCCTCCAAATAATATAATTTTAAGCCATCGTAGGGGAAGTCTCGAATATTGTGGACTTTGAAAACCTATGTAGACCACCCTGACTCGTAGCCTTTCCTAAACCTTTCCGCCTCTCTGGAGACTCGCACATAATCACCTGTGCATACACCTGAATTATCCTTTATTTTCCTGACTCTTCGTTGTGAATGAGCCATCTTCGTATGCTTTATTTTCGACATTTCTAGAGGGGTAGATTTTATAGTTCTGTGGAACGATCTATTATAAGAATGAGCAAGGTCTTGTAGTATGTCAATATACTTAAAAGTGCTCATGCGGGTAAAGTATCGGTGCATTTTCTCCTTGATAGTACGCTGTACTCTTTCAACTATAGCTGCTTTATTCACTGAGAATGTATTGTAATACCCCATGTCGTGCTCTTTAACTAATTCTTGAAATTCTCGACCAAGAAACTCAGTGCCTTGGTCCGTCCACAGCATTCTTGGCAATCGCCTGTCACCCTCTATAATTTCTCTCAATGCATCAGATACAGTACCTGACTTTTTATCTTTTAAAGGTTTTAACCATAAATATCTAGAATACACATCAATGGTGAAAAGTATGTATTGATATCCTTCGTTGTACGAGCTGTATTTAACCATTTCGGATAAATCCAGCTGCCATACGCTATCGAGACAGGGGGCTATGGTTTTCCGGGTAGGAAATTTTCTGCGAACAGGTTTATGTAGAGTGAAAGCCTCCTCGCCCTCTAAATATGCTTTCAACTCTTTCCGGCCAATGTCCGGAAACCTCGAGGCAAACCTTGTGAATCCACCGTAGCTATTAGGCTCCTTCACATCGTAATAATACTTATCAACCACCTCCTTAGCCTCCATGGTGTATACTGACATAAATAAAAACATTTATATATATATATATATATATATATATATATATATATATGTAAAAAATATATATATATATATATATATATAATATATATATATATATATATATATTATATTATAATATATATATATATATATATATATAATATATTATATATATATATATATATATAATATTATATATATAATATATATATACGGGAAAGGAAATATACGGGTAAAAGGAAATATAAAACATAGTGTTTAATATGATGAATTTATTTATTTATTCACAAGTGAGCCAAATTAGAAACAACGAACAAGTTATAAATATAATTATATATAATATATATATATGATAATATATATTATATATATATATATATATATATATATATATATATATATATATATATATATTTTATTATATATATAAATATATAAAAAAATATATATTATAATATATTATATTATGTAATAATATATCTATATATATATATATATAATTATTATATATATATATATATATTATATATAATATATATATATCTATATAATATATATTATATTATATATATATAATATATATATATATATATATATATATATACTATATATTATATATATTAGTATTGAATTAATATAATTAATAAACATCAAATAACGTACTATGATTTAATTCCAATTAAGATATTGGTGTGGGGCTTTTCTTATTCTTCCTTTAACCACCCGTTTGAATTTATCTGAAGCATAGGACATGCCTGAAGGACTAGAATCGGGTCTTGGTGTCTTAGGAATATCATCCAAGTCTGCTAATCTGCGTGTGTTCAAGATTAAAGAACGGGGAAAATTTATAGTCTGAAGCTCCTGTCTGATAGCTGGCCACCCTGTTACAGCCCCTTTCTTCCAGTCGCGCGAGAGATCAGCTATTAAATCCACAATGTTTGATCCTTTAACTACCTCATCATCAATAATGATTTGACCTAGCTCATTCCAAGTTATTTGTTCTTTTAAAATATTATAGAGAGTTAGTCCTGATTTGCGAGACCTGTTTGGCAAGCTCTCCTCTAGGATATTTCTTAAGTTGTCTTCGTACTTCACCTCAGGTTTTACTTCTTGCGGTAGATTTGTCTCCTCCACGTCAGACTTAATTAGTGGGCCCTTTAGATGCAGATCCTTGAGGCTTAATAATTTCTGCATTGCATCCTGATATAAGATACGCTTCTCATGGATGTTAATGTCTGAATTTAATATCCGATACACCTCTTTTCTCGTAGTTGTTTATCTTTCAAACTTTAGGGTCTAGCAAACTGTAAGGTAGAGTTTGCTGATGAATTTGTCCTGTAATCAAAGGTTGTTGGTTCTCTCGAGAGAAATGGTGTTGATGTGATGGTTGAATTTGCAGTGAGGACTGTACTGCGTAAGGCGGTGATTGGGTAGGCTGAGTATGGGGATTCTGCATCGATGAAGTAGTATTACACTTCATTTTCTCATATTCGTTAAACGGTAATACAGCGACCTTCTTCATTATGAAGAAATCCACTTGGTAATCAGAGGAGCAATTACTGAGAAAAGTAGAGGAAGGAAAACACCACCCCCCTTCTGCAGCACCTTCTTTTTATTTTTCAGTTGCTTTATGTTACGGGAGAGTTTTTTAATGATGTTTCTATGCCGACGCAGCTTTACCTTCTGAGGTCTGTTTAAAGGAACATTACCCTTTATAAGATTCAAGCAGAGTTCACATACACACTGGATGAACTTCTCATCATCACAGATTATTTTACGCTTTTCAGCCGGTTTCAGCTTTTTAAATCTTTTTATAAGAGGTAAATACTTTACAACTAAACTACTCATTTTGCAGGAATGTACACAGTTTCTACCTCATGCGGTAGAATGTTGGTGCGGAGCAGAACTCTATGCGTGTTCCTAGGATGAAGGTCACACAGCAAGTATCCGTATGGATCCGAAGTAACTTCTTTATATACTTTCAAGAACTCTTTTCTGGCCAACGGAAACATCTGAGACCCTAGAACATTGACCTGGCTCATATCTCTTCTTTGCCCAAACAGAATCAGATACTGAGTGTTTAAAGAAACAGTCCTCATGTGCTTGCTTTGATGAAAAATGTTCTGTGTAATGAAAAATACAGATATATTTAAATGATGGGAATACACCGTAAACGTCTCAGCTATATCTTCGTTTAACTTGTGCAACATGTCGTCCAGTACTATAACTTTATGACCTTGTACATTTTCCAATGATTTAATATCGTATACCCCTTCATGGAATTCTACTATATTATTATACTCATTAAACTTCTCCTGGAATACACTATAGCACCAGATTATTTTCACGGGTGCATGCTCAAAAATTCCACCATTCTTTAATATGTTTAACAGCAGAAAGGTTTTTCCGCAGCTTGTGGGGCCCGCCACCATGCATGTAGCAGGGCTGAAGAACATGAATTTACCCACATCCATACTCGTAGCGTGCTCGAGGTATAATGTAGCTTTCGAAGGTATGGTAAGAACATATATATATATATATATATATATATATATATATTATATATATATATATTATATAATATATATATATATATAATATTATATATATATATATATATATATTATATAATATATATTATTATATATATATATATATATATATATATTTATATATTTTTTTATTGTAACGTTTAGCTTGGATGGTTGTTAATATGTCAAGAAGAACTTCAGTTAAAACCTTTACTACATACCTAGAACTTTAATAATCACAGACGTACATATTTTAACATTAAATATTATAACAAAGAATATTAAATATTTTATCATTAATTTACGGTTTACCATATTTAGATTATTTTAAAGTATAGTTTATATAGGAGGGGTATAACACTGTTTAGACATTTCCCAGAAACTTCTACGAAACTCAAGATTAAATACTCCTTGTATACTTTAGCAAATATACCAATCATTTTTATATCGTTTGTCTATCATGTAGCTATCGTGGTCTCATCAATACCTCCGAAAGCAGCATATGTAAAAGCTCCTCTCAGATAATCATAGTATGTTTGGTCCTCTGGATCGTCGGCGTAGAATGCCTTGCGCCCATCGTATTTCTCAGTAAGATGTATGAAATTTCTGCACATCAATAGTGTCTTAGGAATCGTTTAATAACAGTTTCAGAATCATCCACCAGCATTTTCTTGAATGCGTAGTATTCCTCGTATAACATATAATGAACGACTGACACATAGTTAGATAACACACTCACTCTCTTCATATGCCTTATCACCCTTCCGCCTACCTCTGACATACACTTCAGCTGTTGTATTCCTGAGATGAAGAATCCATGTGAAGTACGTTCAAATACTTCTAAGCCGTTTCGTCGTTCCCATAGTCTAACTTCCACGCCGATGGTGTTCGCGTGTTTAGAGAAGGTTAGAGTAAGCTGCTTGCCCTTGGATCCTATGCCTCTGACTGATAACTGTTTTCGAGTAGTTTAAAGCCGCATTAGGGTTAAAGTAATCAGTAAGCCAGGTCTCGATGTGTTTACATATACACAGTAATTCTTCGGGACTCATGTAAACACGTCTTGTGTTGTAATATGATGAATTACTAACACACGTGAAGAATTCAGTTCCATTCGGGTTTCTTTTATATAAGAATGCAACTCCACAACCAGGTATCTTAACTTCCCACTGGATGATGTCTTGTACAGAGGTATACCTATTAAGACGGACCATTTCGAACTCCGTCTGGAAATGGAACACTTTTAAGATAGAGTAGGGAACTTGTTCACAGCTTGGACAGTTAAAGCGACCATAGTTTGAAACGAGTTTAGACTCACAAGGGAACATATATAATTCTCGACCAATCACCATCGAGGGTGAATTGAGATAAGGTTTACTCCCACCAATCACAAGGGAACATTTATAATTCTCACCCAATCACAGCTGAGGGTGAATTGAGCTAAGGCTTACATCCTCCAATCACAAGTAAGGTAAAACATGTGTTTTTACGATCTGATGTAGAGTAAA
>JABUQX010001695.1:15000-17500 GCA_015478945.1 Trachelipus rathkii | reverse complement strand
TAAATATATACATAAAAGAACATGGGGAAAAGGGGGGAAGGGGTAATAAAAAATAATAAATATAATATATATATATAAATAATACTCATATACGTACATACAATATATACAATCACGTGTACGCGCGCTACGCGCGCGTAACATCATGTGTACGTATCTACATGAGCGTATTTCATGTGCGTTCTTCTTTCTATCTAGTACTCCCAACTACTAACTGCAATATGGGATAGAGTAAGCGTGAATTCATTCTGATTCAGCCTAAAGCAGCATGGGCCTGCCTTATTTAGTGTAATTTTTCCCCTTAATTCCACAAAAGAGTCTGACCGTACCTCTCGCTCATACGTCGAGGATGAGAGAGGCGAAGCATGTTTAGCCTCATTGCTCTTTTCACTAATGGCTAATTTGCAAAATTTCCTATTTTAATAAAAAATAATAAAAACAAAAAAAATATAAATATTGTATAGTATTATATTACTATATATATATATTTAATATATAGTGATATATATAGTAATTTATATATATATATATATATATATAATTCTATATATATATTATATATAGTATAGTATGTATATATATATAGTATATATATTATTGTATATATATATAAATATATATATATATAGTAATTTATATATATATATATTACTTATATAATATATAATTATATATATATATATATATATATATATATTTATATATAATATATATATAGTATAATATATATAGTATTTGTAAGGTACCTTGATTATGGTACCAGTTCCATTGTAAACTGAAAATATTATATAGTCAAACTATAATGTGATGTACTTCTAAGCCTCAGAAGTCTTCTATAAAGCGCTACGGCCATTGATATATATTATATATAGTATTATATATATATATATATATATATATATATAATATATATATATATATAATATATATAATATAGCTTTTTGTTATAATAATACATGACTCATAATAATTTATTAATGAATAATCAAAGAAAATTTTCAATAAATTTGTAAATTTAAGTAAATTTATAATAAGGAATATATATATAATAATACTAATATATAAGTATATAATAATTAATAATAAAATAATGAATAATAGTATAATAATTAGTAATCATGAAAAATAATATAATAATAATATAATATAATAATAATAATAGATAATCAATGAAAATATAATATCCATAAATAATAATAATGAATATTATAATAATGAAAATGAATAATAATAATAATAGTATAATAATTTACCTTCCTTTGTTTATTTCTGAAAATTAATTAGAATTTATGGGTGAATATATTTTGTATGTTTATTTGAAAATGGTTGTCTGTGCATGTCTGTATAGATTATTCTATAGGTTAATTCAAGTCCGACTTTGCAATAAAAGACTTAAACGCGGAGCTTTTCAGAGCCCGCGCAATGCCAGTTGAGAGTAGGTTAATGAATGGCATTTGAGGTCTGTGCTTAAACATCAACCTTTTAAGCGCTGCGTATAGTATATATATAATAATAGTTTAGTAATATATATATATATATATATATATATAGTTATACTACTGTAAATTAGTACTAGTATATTATATATATATATATAGTATATATATAATATATGTTATAAAATATATATATATTAGTATATATTAGTATATTATATATAGTATATATATATATATATATATAAGTATATATATATTATTACTATATAGTTATATATAATATATATAATATATATATATATATATATAATATGATATATATTATTATTATATACTATAAATATAGTTTCTTTAATGTCCCTCTCTCTATAAGCGTTTACAACGCGGATTTTGTGACGCCGCGTAAATGGCAATTGAATAGGTTATTGAGTGCGCTTAAAGTGGAACAATGATCTATTCTACTTAAATGAAAATCCTCTTAAAAATCGAAGTTGATTATTGCCAATTTATTTCCATTTAGGACCTACATAATAAGGTAGAACTGACAAAAAAACGTCTACTTTTAGATCAATATTGTTATATTTATTTATTTTATAATTTTATATTTTATATTTAATATTTTATATTTTATTTTATATTTATTAATTTTATATTGTTATATTTATTTTTGTATTAATTAAAGTAATTAAGTATTTATCGTCGCTAATATTTATTTTTTTAAATAATTCTTGCGATTTTTAAAATAGCTTTGGTAAACGTGCCAACTGGAATTTCAATTAGTATGGTTTTGTCTTGCCTTTTTATTTTATTACTACTTTTTATATAAGCTATTTATTCGAAAAAACAATAGTTTAAAATTATTCTAAAAAAAGTTTGTTAGTAAAAAAAAAATGATACAGTTGATTTAAGGGCCAAAATCTCATCGTATAAATCTGAACCATATATCATTCGATCAAGCAAACTGAAATTATGCTTAGTAGAATTGAAAAGCTAATTTTACCAAAACTGCCATTTATGACCTTCTGCCTTTCAAGCTAATATATATATATATATATATATTA
>JABUQX010001695.1:7500-10000 GCA_015478945.1 Trachelipus rathkii | reverse complement strand
ATTTTTCGTCTATATTCTTTACCTTTTTGTATTTGGGGTACGTAAGACCGTTGCATGCTCCCCAAATCATCCTATTACCCAGCGCCATAGAATTAAATCCAGACCTCAGAGTGCATATCTACTCCAAATGTAGCAGATAACTCATCTGAAGACAAGACTCAATATTGTGCAAATCTGTCAGCTTTGGTTTCACTTAAAAAGTGCACAAGTTTCTCCAACACGGTCTTGCAACTCATGCGGAAACTCGCATCCTCATCCACATCATTCAATCACCACACCTTATTTATACATCAAAGGTTTAAAGAGTAAACACAAAGAACTTCTTAACACTTTAACTAAATTCAATATACATATTGCATTCAAATAGGAATCTATTTTTGCACCAGACACTTACCTCTCTGAATTTCCCAATTACACAAACGTAAGACAAGACAAAGTTCCATCCAAATGTAGCCTAGCCACTCTCATATACAAAAATTTCCTATTCCGTAACACCTCAAATCACGCAAAATTAATTATCAACAATGATCCAGTATCCTCATACCCATCAACAGAAATAAAAATTTATATAAAAAAAACATACAACCTAATAAATTTCTTTACCTCATCAACTATCTCTTAACACTGCCCTAGGAATTACGTCCCAGACCAATCCCCCTTAACTCAATAAAATAACTTGATACTGGCAGGGGACTTCAATGCCCATCACTCTGCATGGATTAACACACCCACACCCACACAAACTCCAAGAGGTGAAACACTCATAGATAACTTACATGCACTTAGTATCCTCAATAATAGAAACCAACCTACTCAACAACCATTCTAACATAATCAAAACTCCACGTCCTACAACATCTTCTGCACCTTCCAAATTGAAGTTACAGCATCTTGTTTTATGTTCTCTCTCCTCTGATTACATTCCAATATTAATTGCAATTTAACATGAACGTCCTACACACATCCTTTAAAAAAAAACATACACCAACTACAAGAAAGAGAACTGGCAAGCTTGCGTTGTATCTATAGAACAAGAACTAAAATCTTTCCAAATAGCTGACTTCCCGTCTCTCGACAAACCAATCTAACACTACAATAAAATTATACTAAAAACATTCAAAAATATATATCCCCAAGAATTACCGCAAACATTTTGATCCCGATTTTTCATCTGAAACAGACACCCTAATAAAACAGATAAACACCCTCCGACAAAACAGACGACCATTTCAAGACCAGATAAACCATATCACACACCTCAGCAATAAAATAAATAACTTAATCAACTCAAATATGAAAAGAAATTGATAACATTACACCGGAAGACTAAGTCATAAAACAAATATAATTAAAATATTTCGAGCAATAAAAAAAAATTCACATATGAAAAACACAACCCCCACAACACACGAAATGTTTGTTAGCATAATAATAAAATCCCAAGCCCAAAAAATCAATACAACATCATTATTTCACACTATTCCAAAATCTGTCATAAACCTACACTCTGCACAAATAGATTAACATTTAAACTCCTTAAAGACTGAAGAACAATCTTGAAGACCTCCCCCCCCCCACATTCACTCCCTTAGAAGTGCTTAACCCCTTCAAAAACCTCAAAAACTCACAAGCAGAGGGTCCAGACAAAATATCCAATATTCATCTCAAAACACTTAGGAATTAATAGCAAGGAAAACCCTAACCCAAATATCCAACACAGCTTGACAGTTGACAAACTAATACTAAATCACATTTCTGGAAATACGCACATATAATCCCCATCTTAAAAGCTAACTAACTAACCACCCAATAACCTAACTTCTTATAGACCTATATCATTGCTCTCTACAAAATTTAAAGTGTTAGAAAGGTTTATTCTGAATAGAATCTCTCCTTCTATACCCATCCCCAACACGGATTCAGACAAAACCTTCCACCACTACACTATTAACCGATCTAACACAAAACAACCTCACGAGATTTAACCAAACTATACCTACCAACCGCACTCTCCTATTAGCAATAGACATAAACAAGTTTTCGATGCCATTCCACGGCACCTCTTAATAGATATAGTTTTAAATACAGAAGTAAGCATTAATGACAAGAATATAATTCAAACTTCCTGTCTGATAGTACAGATAGAGTCACACAAAGACGCCACACCTCCCGCATATAAAAACTATATAATGGAGTACCCTAAAGCGCCATTCTATCACCAACACTATTCAATCTTTTTATGCATGACTTACCTCAACCTACAACTACTTCTATAAAAATCAATAGCTATGCAGACGACCTAAAAATTACAGCCCAAACCTCCTCTGTAAATACAGCAAGTAGAGAAATGCAGCAATATATAAACCAATTGGAGCAATGGCTATCAGAAAAAAGAATCATGGCATCATCTCAAAAATCCTATATCACACTATTCACACCCGATAGAAGAGAATCCAATAATCATACAACTGTGTTCATTTCAAACATTAGACTCCCTTTT